>VSMD01007707.1:0-44126 GCA_008750895.1 Mirza zaza | reverse complement strand
CAAGAGTGAGACCCCATCTCTACTATAAATAGAAAGAAATTAATTGCCCAACTAATATATATAGAAAAAATTAGCCGGGCATGGTGGCACATGCCTGTAGTCCCAGCTACTCGGGAGGCTGAGGCAGCAGGATTGCTTGAGCCCAGGAGTTTGAGGTTGCTGTGAGCTAGGCTGACGCCATGGCACTCACTCTAGCCTGGGCAACAAAGTGAGACTCTGTCTCAAAAAAAAAAAAAAAAAAGAGAGCATTGCAGGTGGTGGTGCAGTGGACTCTGGTAGCATGGAGACCTGATGAATGAAAAGTGCTTTTGCACAAGAGAGGTGGAACTGAGCTGTGCTTATGGTCAGGAATGATGTTCCTTTATCCACAAGGAGGCAGACCTTAGGCCAGATCTACTGAGTCAATATACTTGGGCTGATACACTTGTTTTTTTTTTTTTTTGAGACAGAGTCTCACTCTGTTGCCTGGGCTAGAGTGCCGTGGCATCAGCCTAGTTCACAGCAACCTCAAACTCCTGGGCTCAAGCCATCCTTTTGCCTCAGTCTCCCGAGTAGCTGGGACTATAGGCATGCGCCACCATGCCCGGCTAATTTTTTCTATATATATTTTTAGTTGGCCAATTAATTTCTTTCTATTTTTAGTAGAGACGGGGTCTCACTCTTGCTCAGGCTGGTTTTGAACTCCTCACCCTGAACGATCCTCCCACCTCGGCCTCTCAGAGTGCTAGGATTACAGGGGTGAGGCACCACGCCTGGCCCACTTTTAAATAATTAAATCCTGGGCCACTTGCGGGAGTAAACTATGCTTGGACCCAGTCTTTGATATTACTAAAAACTAGAAGGGATCACCCTTTGGGGATTTTTGAAGCTAGTGGCAAAAAACCAAAAAAAAACTGACTGCAAGAAATAGATTTTTCCCTCGGCTATCTTGTTTCATGAGTTCATAGAAACTCCCATTAAATGGCCCCTCACAGAAGAGATATGCCTAGGAAAATTACTTGACAGCACTCAATCAAAGTGACATTTTTAAAAGTAACTCTCCCCCCAATTTGAAAATAACTGACCTTTTGAGCCATGAGAAATATAAAACAGAGACATCTGATTCAATGAGTATAACAATGCACTTTTGAAGGTTCAAACATCTGAACTTCGTCCATTGGACAGATATCTACTGAATGACTATTAGATGAACATGCTGTCTCTGCCTCCTCTTCGAGTCTACCAGAAAGGTATGGAATGGTTTATATAAGGCCTTCATTTGTACTGTCATATTTAACAACCCAGCGAGGTAGTTGAGGCAAAGAGTCTGACCATTCTTGCTTTTCCCTGAGAAAACAGGCTCAGAGAGGTTCACCAACAATCTCCAAGATGCTTGGCTGGTGCTGGGCAGATCTGGGATTAAAACTTTAGATTTCCATCTGCTAACTATGGACTCTATCAGTCAGGCTGGGGTTGGAACTCCTGCTCGACTACTAACTACATGTTCTACCTTGGCTAGGTTAGTTAGCCTTTCCAAATCTGGATTCTCAGCAGTAAAACAAGAAAAAAAAATAAAGTACCTACTCCACAGGGTTGTTATAAGGATTAGGTAACAATGTAGAAAAATTAAATGTTTGTTACAAAGTCCCCTATTTGTTAACAACATAATCATTCTCTTTTAGAAATAATCAACAAGTTCTTTAAAGAATCAAATGCAATCTTGTAAAATTGGAAATAACAGTGTTAATTAATGCCTCTGATAAAATTGCTAGTTCTTATTTTGAGGCCAGCGCTGTATACCGATGGCCTGCTCTGGACGGTGATGGTGGACTGAATTCAGTTTCGCCCCTTCCGTTACTTCTCTGCTCCAGATCATTGCTGTACTTGCGCAGGGACAATTCCACTCCTTTTACAGTGCAGATGTTCAAAGGCATGTGGGAAGCAGCTCATTCATCATTTTGCGAAGAGCTCACCCTTCTCTTCCCCAGCCAGCTGAACACTGGCTGTTCTTGACTCTCTCTGGTTTAGGCCCATTGAGGGACGGGACTGGGCTCAGCTGTTTTCTAGGGTGGTAAGAACTGGGTGAGTTTGGTGTTGGAAGGATGAAGGGACCAAGAGGGTCTGGGATGCAGAGGTCTGCAGAGGGACTGAGAGTCTGCAGGCAAACACTAGACAGGACAGGGTCTTACCTTTATGTCCCCAAGGCCTGGTGCATCTCTACTTGGTTTCATGTTTGCTGAGAGTAATAGCAGCTAATGTGTGCAATGCAGTGTGTGTGAATAGCAGCTAGTGTGTGAAGCAGTGAAATATGTTCATTTTACATGGATCATCTCAAGGACTGCTTACAGAAAGCCAGGAAGTAACTGATGTTCTTCCCATTTTACAGGTAGGGAAACTGAGGCACAGAGAGGCAAAGTTACTTGGCCATGGTCAAACAGCTAGGAAGTGGCACCAGCAGACTGAAACTCAGACATCTAATCTCAGAGACCTGCCCCTGGCCTCAAGGCCAATCTGGGCATTTCCCTTTAATGTCTCCTCTCTGGAAGTGAATGGTGGCACCAGTGGGCTCCAGTCCCAGCACCAACCAGTCCATGACTGTCCCGGGGAGAGCGTGAGCAAATCCCTTCACCCCTGTGGGGACTCAGTGTTCTCACCTGCAAAATGGGGATATTCATAAAGACCCCCCCCCCACACACACACACACACACACACGCACACCTGGTCGCAAGGCGAGGGGACCTTGAATAAGGGCATGTGCCCAGTACGCAGCCTGGCCAGGGTCTGCCCGACTTTAACTCTCTCTGCAAAGCCCTGGCTTGAAGCATGGCGCCCACGAGGCACAGGGGGCTGCCCCCTTCGGCCCCGTCCCCCGCACAGGGGTCGGGCCCGCGGGCGGGCGGTGCGGGTGCAGGGCGCCTCCCCCGCGCCGCCCGGAGCCCGCTCGGCACCATATTTAGTCAGGGGGAGCGGGCGGCCGCCTGGTATGCGCGCTGGGAATTCCTGCAGGAGGGAGCCCGCGCCTGCCCTTTTTGGGTCGTCTCCCGCTCAGCGCCCAGCGCCCCCCGCCCGCCGCGCCCGCCGCCCCGGGGAGGGAGGCCCGGCCGGCCGGGGAGCCTCGGGCCGGGCGCGCGGGGAGAGGGACGCCCGGGCTGCCCGTGGGTCCCCGGCCTGGCGCGCGGCCAGCCCGCCGCCGCGACTTCCTTTTATGGCCTGTGTGTGCGTGCGTGGACCCGGGGCGCGGAGAGACGGGGAAGACGCGGAGCCAGGGAGACACAGAGATAGGGTGACACCTGCGGAGAGACGGGGAGCGAGAGACACAGAGATCAGAGAGAGAGCGAGATTCGAGGGACAGAGACAGCGAGATAGCAGAGACAAAAGGCAGAGTGAGAGACAGCAGCGGTCGGAGTGGCGGAGATGGGGATGGAGAGACAGCGCCAGACGCGCAGGGGAGAGGCACGCGCAGACAGGGCCCGGCACAGGGCAGGGCAGTGGCGCTGCCAGGGGCAGAGACCGGGAGCGAAATTTTAGGCCGCTTCTTCTGGATCTGCCAGGATTCCTGGGGGGGCGGGGAGCAGTTGAAGGGCACTTGCAAGCTCTGGGTGCGCACCACCTTCCCTGCACGGGCACCTTGCCATTTGCGTGGCTGTCACCGCCCCCAGCCCAGCCCCGTGCGGGACTCCGAAGCTCAGAGCGGCGAAGTGACTCGCCCAAGGTCGCGCAGCTAGCGCGAGGCGCGCGGGGGCAGGGAGCAGCGGCCGGCATACCCGCAGCTGCGTTACTGTTAGTTTGGGGTTTTGTCCGCGCTGCAGCAGTGCGGGTGGAGGTGGGGCGGCCAGCTGGGGAAAGGAAAAACTCCCCGGTGCTGAGCAATTCCCGGCCAGGGACGCGCCCGAGGTTCGGCCGCTCCCGTCTTGCACTTCGCAAAGTTCAAAAAATCCCCTGTGCTCACCCTCCGCGCAGCACAGCGGCCCCCTTTCCAGATGGTGGGGCCGAATAAGTTGGAAGAGGGAGGTGTCAAGGCAGACCCGCCACGGCCCCAACGTGGGGAGGAAGAGGTTAATGCCCGTGTGGCTGGAATCGATTCAGGGAAGAAATTCTCAGGCATCCCCTATAGACGCTGCCTGCTCGACCCCTTTCTCTAGGGACACGGAGTCTCGGTGACGCCCCTGCGCCCCTGCCCCCCTGCGCCCCCTTCTCCGCGCGCCCGCGCCAGGTGCGCCCAAGGGCCCGGGCAACGGCGACGCTCTTCGGATCCTGCAGGGGACGCTGCGGAGGGCGCAGCGAAGGACCCTCCCCCTCTCCGCCCCCGGCTGCCTCCCCTCTCCCACCCGCGGGCCGGGCGCTCCCCGGCTATAAAGGGAGGCGACCGCGCACGCAGGGAGATTTGGACGCCCCGGCCTGGGAGGTGTGCCGGATCCGAGCTCTCCCGCCAGTTTCCTCTCCGCTAGCCCCCCAGTTGGAGATCTGTAAGTAGGGGTGGTCCTCCTTGGAGCAGATTGGGTGGGGATCTGAGGGTCCTGTAGAGCATTCTACAGGGGCTGGGGACCGCTTAGGGGTATCTGTTGTCACCATCCTCTTAAGGACGATGGTGAGGACGTTGGGGTCCGAGATTTGTCATTTCTCTCTGCTCTGTCTGCCTACATCATCCTCAATTTCCCCCAAATCAGCATGTCCCGAGGTTGCCAATGAGAAGTACCACCTTAGAGGTGCTGGTTAAAGATACCAATGCCTGGGCCCAACTAGAATCACCAGAAAAACTGTCCTTTAAAAAAAAACAAAAACCCAGAGTCCTGGATGATTCTTGTTTCCAGGCGGATCTAGAAGATTCTCTTCCTTAGAAATCTCAGAGGTGCAGTGTTGATAATCAGGCTTCTCGCTTTTATTCTAAGCATGAAAAAAAAAAGTGCAGCTGAACTTCACTGAAAAGTCACTTGCTGTCACAGGCAGGCAAAGTGAGGCTGCAGGTGGATTTGGATGTGTTGCTCCGTTGTGTTGAAAATGTGTTAAGTCAATTAAAAACACATGAGCATAGGCTGAGAGCAGGGAGGGGAGTGTTTTTCCTGTCTGGAGGATGTCCGTGTTGACAGCCCCAGGGAGATAAGGCATGTTACGATTCAGTTTTATGACAGTCCAGCTTCCTTCCAGACCCCACGCCTTCAAAATTTAAAAAGAAAAAAAAAATCTCCTCCAGGTTGACCCCAGGGGCCCCCGATACTCAGGTGAACCCAAAGTCTCCAATTACATTCATGACATGCAGGTGCTTTAGGTAAGATGACGCTGGGATTGCCTGCAGTTGCCGGGACAACTTTTACTCTCACGCCCAAACAAGTGGGCAAGAGGAGAGAAAGGGGGGCTGCTGCCCGTTGAAAGTTTTCCCCTAACACAGAGACCAAGAGTGGGGGAGATTTTTGCTGCTCAAGGAAAGGTACTGTTCAAAGCCACGCTTTTTAAGAAGCAAAAGAAAGTATTTCGGGTCCCCATGCAGGGAGCATTCGGTTGCAGTACTGAGACCCGATAGATTAAGTTGGGAACCAGCTCAGGGTTTAGCAAAGGGAAGGGGAGGCTGTTAGGAAACTGCTTTGCATAGTTTTGTTTTCTTTGCAGGCTTCTTCGTTTCTTGGGTTTACTTAAAGATACTATTTTAGAATTGTTTAAAGAGAGGGAACTTTGAAGATGCTGAACTGAAAGTTGGTAGCTGGCAGGGCGTGTTGAATTTTGCTGGGAGAAAAAGCAGTCTTTCCTTGATGTCTTCCCACCGAGATAGCTCCCATTGATAGAACGTGTATGTGCCAGGCACTGGAGCAGCGTTTCAGTTAATATAGCTCATTTAATCATTGGAACAACTTCATGAGGGAGGAATTATGATGTCTGTGTAATATACAAGGCAGCCGAGGCCCAGCGAGGTTAAGTAACTTGCCAAGTGTCACACAGCCAGAAAGTGGCTAAACCCATTCCCAGATCTACCTGATGCCAAGTTTATACCTTTGACCCTGTTGTCTTTTTTTCTTTACCATGGACAAAAACGTCTTGTTGCAGTCAGGTTTCTGGTGGGACCAAATGCTCCCCGCTAACTATTTATCCATTATCCCTTTGAACAAAGCAAAAACTGACCTTTTGCAAATTTAAAAATAAAATGTGCTATTTGTCCCTTGGTGGGATAGTGATCTAGCTGAAACCAGTGACCTTAGGTGGGCTGCCATCCCAAGAGTCCAGAATGGGAACTAACTGGGCCATTTCTGAGAAGCCTTTGGGGCTTGCCTTGTAAACATCATGTTTTTTTATTATCATGTCTGAAATAGACGCGGTATTCCGTACAAGGTATTTGTTATGGATTTGTTATCATTACTTTTCTGTGGGAGGGCTGAGATTGAGGCAAACATGCCCATTTATGGAAGCATTTTCCATGAGGCTGGCCCTGGCCCCCTCATCTGCTACCCAGCCTTGCACCGCAGCCTAGTTGGTTGTGGCTCTAGAGATTTCTCTGCCTTGACCTTCCCCTTGGGGAGCCAGTGGAGGAGCCTGGAGGAGAAGACATTTGGGAAGAAAGGGGGATTCTTTTTTCCTACCCCCTCCTATTTGGAAGTTTTCTTTTTTGGGGAAAACTTGTCGCCTCCTTTCCAAAGCTCATTGAATTCAAACCCGTGGGTTTTATGTTCTAGGCATAACCATGTAATTCTAAGATTGGATATACGGTAGATTTTTCTGGAAAACCAAGTCCAATTTTAAATCCATTGGAATCACAGAAGGTCACTCACAAATTTAGAAATACCTACATTGTCCTCCTCAAACCTCAGTTTTCCCATCTGTAAACTGGGGCTAATGAGACTAGCTAATGTTTGTTGAGCACTTTTGCCATGCAACATGCTAAACTCTTTGAGGGTGTTATCTTAATAAGTCTTCACAACCACCCTTTGGGAAGATACTGTTATTACTGGCTCTACCTAACAGATTTGGAGTCCGAATAACTTGCTCAACATAGCTCAACCAGCCAGTAAGGAAGAAAGGAGCCTATAAACCAAGATCTTTCTAACTCCAGGGCCTAAGAGGTTATTCTTTGGGGAGGATTAGGTGAGATGACATGTATGAAGGGTTTAGCACATGCTGGCTCCTGGTAAGCTTCAGTAGATGGTTATTTATAGCAAACATGCCCAGAGATGTTAAGGAGCATGCTCCGTGCAGCACAGTTAGCACTTGGCAGAACCAGGAAGCCTATTGTGTGGTCTTTCCATAAAGCAGAAATTTGCCCCTGATTTTTCTTTGCTGTGATTTGTTTTCATAAACCCAATTCCTATTTGGGCTAAAAGTGGTGATTACGGCTAGGCACGGTGGCTCACGCCTGTAATCCTAGCACTCTGGGAGGTCGAGGCGGGCAGATTGCTCAAGGTCAGGAGTTCGAAACCAGCCTGAGCAAGAGTGAGACCCCCGTCTCTACTATAAATAGAAAGAAATTAATTGGCCAACTAATATATAGAGAAAAAGTTAGCCGGGCACGGTGGCGCATGCCTGTAGTCCCAGCTACTCGGGAGGCTGAGGCAGAAGGATTGCTTGAGCCCAGGAGTATGAGGTTGCTGTGAGCTAGGCTGATGCCATGGCACTCACTCTAGCCTGGGCAACAGAGTGAGACTCTGTCTCAAAAAAAAAAAAAAAAAAAAGTGGTGATTAGAATCTTCTTCTATTTTAATATAGCCACACTTCCTTACATGAGTCGGGAACGTTGCAAACTCCAGTTCCATCAGCCCGTTTATGGTTTGTTAGGGTCTTGATGGCATCGCTTAAGGGCTCACCTGTGATGGGGTGGCCCTCTTGCTGTCTGTGTCTCCTCTATCCACCCTGACCTTTAAACATTTAACCACGGACACATGTTGGAGGACAGACTGAGTTTGGGTAAGGCCAGGCAAGAAGTCGAGGGCTTGGATGTGACGAGAGGACGGAGGAAGGGGCTGCCCATGGCTCCTGAAAGAGGAGGTCAGACATTTCTGGCTTCTATCAGGGGTTCAGGGGCGCGGGAGGAACAACCCTCATCAAGTTTGCCGAGAAAGGGCCGTAGGACCTACCTGCTCACTCTTTGTAGGCGTGGCTCTTTGTCTACTTCTATGAGTTTATCTGTAGGATAAATTCCCAGTAATGCAATGGCTAAGTGAAAGAGCATGCACACCTAAAATCAATAGATATTGCTAGACGGTCTGGCCTGAGACCCGATGACCAGAAGAGGCCCAGTGAATACAGTGGCTGTAGGTCTCAACTGGGGGAAGTTTTGCCCCCCATGGGACATCTAGTAATGTCTGGAGACATTTTCGATGGTCATGACTGAGGCCTGCTACTGGCATGGAGTGGGCAGAGGCCAGGGATGCCGCTGGACATCCTGCAATGCAGGGGACAGGCCCCTGCGACAGAGAGCAGTCCAGCTCAAGAGCCAGTAGTGCCCGGGTCAGGGAAACCCTGCTCTCCATCAGGGGCTGCAGCAGACCCGGCTTCGCTCCCACTTAGCACCTGGAGATTTCTGTGCCGTGCTGTCTGATCCCAGCTGCGATTTCACAAGCTACTTTTCATTCCTCACTGTGCCTCCCCGAAGGCCCGACCTGATACTTTTTGTCTCATTGTCATCACCCCAAATCTTGAAAAATCCAAGGCTCTTGGTATACGTGGAGGCAAGTCCTTATAGCAATAAAAACCAAACTATCTGGAACCTTCCAGTGGCCATGACTGGTTCAGGCCGGGTCCTGTGCCATGCCTGTATTTTCTTCTGTCTTCGGGTTCTCTGCAAAGAAGGTAGACAAAGCATAAAAGGTCTCTAAAAATAGATCTTTACTCAGATTCCTCCGTAACTAGCCATACAACGATGGGCAAGTTACTGCTCTGTGCCTCAGTTTCCACATTTGTAAAGGAGGAGGAATTGTGTCTCTCATAGGGTTTTTGAGGGGATTAAATGAGATAATAGCTGGCACTCATCACTAGCATTGGAGTTATTAATATGCTAGGCTTACTGAATTTCTCAAGGGCAAATCTGTGGCCAAATGTTTTGGGATCCCCAAGTTCATAGGCATGAAGGAGCTTTCAGATTTTAGGATCTGCCAGGAGGAACTTAGACGACCTGATGTGTGAGATTCTGCATCTCAGGGAGGGGGAGGGAACATGGAGCACCTTCCAAATGGATTTAACCAGAGGACCGTGTTTGAATTGCGTCCCAACCTCCCGTGTATCTGAGGATCAGGGTTCCAAGGAACACACTCTGGAAAGCACCATTCTAGCGTGAGCCTGGGCTTCTCGTGCCTCGTCCTGCTCTGTTCTGACCAAAGCAGATTTCGCACATCATAGCTGTCAGAGGCATCAAAGCCAGGGAAGCCAGCCTGCTCTGGTCTCTCCTTTTTTGGATAGAGACCGAATCTTTGCGCTTAATCTTGTTTGTGTTTTTAAGTCCTAGATTAGACAGGGTCCCTGGCAGTTGGGATTTGTGTATCCATTTTTTGTGTGTGTGTGGTTTTTATTTTTTGTGTGCTATTTTTTTCTTTTAAGGCAACTTATCAACATGGCAATTAGAGCCTAGTTACTTGTCACACGGCTTGGAATAAATAACTCTCCTGGGCCTCTTGGGTATAATTGGCCACCATTTTTTTTTAATCCTCTTGCACAATAATATAAATATACTTAATACTACTGAACTGTACACTTAAATGGTTAAGGTGGTAAATTTTATGTTGGGTGTATGTTACCCCAAATAAAGATTTTAAAAAAGGGAAAACAAAGTATTTTACATCCAAAAATGCACACATACCATGGGTGTGTAGCTTGATGAATTTTCACAAAGGGAACACACTCGAGTGACTGGCATTCGGATAAGACACAGAACATCAGCACCCCCGAGTCCCCTGGTGGTCTATCCTGGCAGTCACTGAGCCCTAAGGGTAGTTCCTTATCTGACATCTGTCAATGTAGATTTGCTTTGCCTGGCTTTGGACCTCATTGAAACAGAATCATAGAACACGTGTTTTTTGTGACTACCTTCTTGTGCCTGCAAGATTTGTCCTTTTTGTGGTGTGGAGGTGTAGTTCACTTAACCTGATTCGGGCCCATTCTGGGTGTTTATTATGTACCAGGCACTGCCTTAAAGGATTGGTTCATTTATTGAGAATATTCTACTGAGCTTCTGACAAGCCCATCAAGCTGGGGTGGGAGGCAGAAGGACAAGGGTTCCAGAATCAGGCCTGGGTTCAGATCCCAGCTCTGCCACTTCTTAGCTGTGTGACCTTAAGCAGATTCCTTCACCTCTCTGAGCCTCTGAGTCATAGGCACAGAAGTGGCCCAATATCTGTAGGTACAGCTGACTGTGAAGTCCAACTCCTAAGGCTGTGGCGATGTTGCTTAAGGATACTGAATGTGAAGGATTTCGCCCAGGCTGCGGGGGGTGTCTGTGGTTGTGAATTATCACCGTGAGTGCTCAGAAAACTCGACCCTGGGTATGATATATGGGCCGGATGGGGGATGGTGCCATATCTACATTACTGCCAAGTAGAAGATAGTTTATAGATTTTATATAGTTGTACTTCTTCTTTTAAGAAAAATGTCAAACATGTGCAAAAGTAGAGAGACCAGTATATAACACCTCCCCTGGGACTCATCACTCAGCTTCAACAACTATCAACATGTGAGCCGATCTGTTTCATCTGCACCCCGTTCCTTTCCTCCCTACCCTGATTGTTTTGAGATAAGCCCCAGGTACATCATTTCACCTGGAAATACGTCCCAATGTCTCTAAAAGTTAAGGACTCTCTAAATAGATGAAATCACAATACCATTTTTCACACCAAAGAATTTAACAAATTCCCTAATATAAAAATCAAATCAGTGTTCACATTTTCCTGCTTATCTCATACATTTCTCTTTGAAGGGAGAGCTTTTACGAATAACATTCGAGCTTTTTCTAACGACTACATTCAATGTCTCAATTTTTTCCTTTTTACGGGGTAGCTTTTTAAAAAATGCAAACATACCTCTATTTCTGCTATGCTGTATATGTTGAGGGGTTGTTTCCTTGCCTCTGTCAGTGTTTATCTTATATTGCACCTGTTATACTTTTTCATTACAATAGATTTGAAAGGTATGCAAAGGTAGAGACACCAGTCACTCAACTTTGGTAACTATCAACATTTGAGACCAACCTTATTTTATCTCTACTCCCTCCCATTTCTCTTATGTGTCTTCATCTCTCTCTCGAAATCTGCTGCAGCATCTCTCTTTTTTTTTTGAGACAGAGTCTCACTTTGTTGCCCAGGCTAGAGTGAGTGCCGTGGTGTCAGCCTAGCTCACAGCAACCTCAAACTCCTGGGCTCAAGCAATCCTCCTACCTCAGCCTCCCGAGTAGCTGGGACTACAGGCATGCACCACCATGCCTGGCTGATTTTTCATATATATATTTTTAGTTTGCCAATTAATTTCTTTCTATTTTTAGTAGAGACGAGGTCTTGCTCAGGCTGGTTTCGAACTCCTGACCTTGAGCAATCCACCCGCCTCGGCCTCCCAGAGTGCTAGGATTACAGGTGTGAGCCACCGCGCCCGGCCATGCTGCAGCATCTCTTTAAGACACAAGGGATTAATGAAGAATTTGCCACATTCCCTACTTTGCTTCCTATTTAAACTAATATTGTCACACAATTAAAGGAGACACATGTGAGTCAAGCCACTTCTGAGGCTACAGCTGCTCAGAAACCCAATGAAAACACTCCACAGTAGCAAATGCTTCCTGTTAGGAAGGAGCAAAGTGGTTTCAGGTAATAGAAGGCACCTGGCATAGACTGTTTCCTCTAACTTCATTGTCAGCCCTGGGAGAGGCCCACGACACCCCACTAATAACACGGGATAAATCTGAGTCTCAAAGATCCGCGTGAATTGGCCAGAGTGCCCCATTCTGCAGTGGCAGGATCAGATTTGGACTCGAGTCTGGTTTCAAGGTCTGGGTATCTTTCTATGCCTGCAGGGTACGTTGGCTCACAAACTTTATTAGCACCAGTGAACGTGTCCTTTATTTAGGCTCAGAAAGATCTTTTAGGTTGATGAAAATGCCCCCTATTTTTGAAATGTTTTCACTTCCTGTTTGCTTTTGCTTTTTTTTTTTCCCAATATCTCTTAACCTATAGGTTCCCCTTTGTCTTGTTTGTGTTTTATTTGTTAAGAAACAGTCATTTGTCCTATATAGTTCCTCACTTTTTGGACATTACTGCATTATTGAACACACTGACTGCCACACCAGAAGAAAAAATGTTTTCCTTGGGGCCATGGTGTTTTATTATGAAAATAGAATAAAAACTTGGAAAACAAAACTATCCTTTCTAATTGAATGAAAAATTTGCTGTTTTTAAAATGGTTTTCTGTGCATGAGTTATAGGCCAATTGAAAAATAGTTCACATGGCTCCCAAGGAAAAGAGACACGTGAGTTACATATACTTCATGAGGGACCAGGCTCAAAACCAGCATGAGTTAAATACAACTCACATGGCAGTTGATGTGTTAACGTGTCCTCCCATGCCCTGCATGCCCTGTAAACAGGCATTAGATCTGGAGGCTTTATCAGCTTCAGTTGCCCCTCCCAATCCCCTTTTCTTTTTTGCATGAATATGTCATTCGTGGTGTTGGTGGCACTTCCCATGGCAACCCATTTGGAGGCACAGAATGTCTAATCAGCTCTCTTTTTGTGATGTGAAGGTTAATTAGCAGGTTTAGGCGGTGTTGCCCTGATCCGTCCGTTATAAATTTTCCCATCAGCTTTTCATCAAATACAGTCGGTCTCCCATTGGGGAACCTGGGCCAGTACCATCAGCGTCACCTGGCAACTGGCTGGAAATGCACGTTCTTGGGCCCCACCCCTGACCTACCGACTCAGAAGCTGATGCACGAGCGAGCCTGAGCACCACTGGTCTAATGGTTTTAGCAACCACTGGCAGTCCGTGCCAGGACCTCTATTTTATTAGGGCTTACAAAGTAGTTACATTTTAATTTTGTTGTTTCTCCCCCATTTGTTAGCTGAAATTCTTCCAAATAGAAGGGAGTATTTTTTAAGCACTTCGGTACCGTGCTCACCGAAACCTTGCCCACAGCCGGCGCTCATAGTCCGCACGGTAGTTCGTGCTGTGCATGGATGACATATCCGTTTTGCTCTTGTGTGATGAGGAAAGCTTTAAAGCACTGAAAGCTTGTTTGACTTTACAGGCAGCTTTACTTGTAATGTCAATCAGAATAGGTAGCATATACATATGTTTTCATTACGTTATTTTTAAATGTTCACAATTTTATTTTGATAAATGAAAAATGAGAAAAGTCATATCACGGCTGTCGGCTAAAGTCGCTGTGTGCGTTCATCTGTGGCTGTCAACTATAGGTGACACTTGTACCCAAGCGGTTAAGATCGCAGAAGTGGAGTCAGGAGCAGGATGCTGTTGATCTGATTATCTGACCTAAGCCAAGTTCCATAATGATTTTAAAATGCAGGGAAGGGGATTCTGAAGGCTCGGACAACATGTGTTCTTTACAAATCGTTATTTCACTTTCTGAATAACTGCAGTGATTATTCAGATCTAGGGAAATGATTTGCTCGTTCCTCCATCCTTTTTCTTTCCCCCCCCCTTATCAGCTACTAGATCAGGTCTCCCCGGAGAAATAACCTTCCCTTCGGAGCAAAGCAGCTTCTGGTTTTTATTATTGTGATTTTCACTGCTGAAAGAAGAACAGTGGGTATTGCAATATCTGACCCTTCCATTTCACCTCTGCAAAATCTGCTCAGGTGTTGACTTTGGAGCTCTAGGGGTCTAGCGGTGCGATGAGGAGCTTATTCTATCTCGGTGGGATTTGGGGGTGTGGGGATTATCTTGGTGAAGTCAAAGGAGCTGTGAGTTCTCTTCTGCTGAAGTAGGAATGACTGTCAACCGCACAGTGCATCCTGGTGGCTGTGCGTCCCAACTTAGCCGGTGACTTAGTTCTTGGGAGCCCGGCAGCAGCAGGTGGAGAGGCTGGATGGGAGCCAGTGTTATTAATACCAAGACAGCACCTGGTCAGAGGGTCAGGACGGGTGACTGGACAGCAGGGCTTCTCACCACTGCACCTCTGCTCACAAACACATCTGGATGACAGGGCAGGTGGTGTCAATCCATCGCCACTGGGTTCTGCCTATGGAAAGGACAGTCAGTGATTTGAAATCTTACACCAAGAAAGATGTCATTCCATTTCAATTATTTATTTACCCTGAGGAAGAATTTATATAGGAAAGGCAGCATCAAGATTTTCATTTTCGGCCGGGCGTGGTGGCTCACGCCTGTAATCCTAGCTCTCTGGGAGGCCGAGGCGGACAGATTGCTCAAGGTCAGGAGTTCGAAACCAGCCTGAGCAAGAGCAAAACCCCGTCTCTACTATAAATAGAAAGAAATGAATTGGCCAACTAATATACAGAGAAAAAATTAGCCGGGCATGGTGGCGCGTGCCTGTAGTCCCAGCTACTCGGGATGCTGAGGCAGCAGGATTGCTTGAGCCCAGGAGTTTGAGGTTGCTGTGAGCTAGGCTGACGCCACGGCACTCACTCTAGCCTGGGCAACAAAGTGAGACTCTGTCTCAAAAAAAAAAAAAAAAAAAAAAAAAGATTTTCATTTTTCCCTCTCTACCAGTTTTTCAAATAATGCACCGGTTCCTCGGCATCTTGCGAGAATGACTATGAATTTCTAAAAATCATTGTAAACACATGGATTTAAACATATCTGCCTTTCAACTATTGTACTTATCTTCTTGATATCAATCCATCCCCTATTTGACCAGCTAGAACCATAGTATATTATTTCAGTATGCAGTTTTATAGACTTCTAAAAAATGTACACACCTACATATTTTATTATAAATAATCAGCTTTATCAAGGTATAATCTATATAGAGTAAAAGTCCCCAACTTAAAAAAAAATTCACTGGTTTTTAAGTGTGCAGCTCAATGAGTTTTGACAAATGTATGGAGTTGTATAATCACCACCAGAATCACATGGAACATTTTAATCGTCCCAAAAGTTCTTTTGTGCCTCTAGCCAGTCGGTTCCTGTCTCTGCCCATGGCGACTCTGATCTACTGTTGGCATAGTTGTGCCTTTTCTAGATTTCTGTATCAATGGAGTGGCATATAGCACAGGGCCTTTGGGGTCTGGCTTCTGCCACTGAGGATAATTCTTTTGAGATTCATCTGTTTTATTGCTGAACAGGATTCCATTTATACATGTTGTATTTAACTTAAAAGTGTATCATAAACATCTTCATGTGGTCAAAAATCACCTGTTTTCCATTTACATGAAACGTCTAGAAACGTTGAATGTTATAGAGACAGAAAGTAGATTAGTGGTCGCCAGGGGGTGGGGACCAGGACTTTCTGCAGACTGGCATGACAGAATCCTTCTTGAGGTAATAGAAATGTTCCAAAATTTGTCATGATGATGGGTGCACAACTCTGTAAATTTCCTAAAAATCATTGAATTGTGTGTTTACAGTGGGAGAATTTCATGGCATGTAAATGATAGTTCAGTAAGTATGTTAAGGGAAAAAGCTTTGTGTGGCATAAATAATCCACATTTTAAATATTTAACGTAATTATGGCATTCTAGAGAATGGACATCCCACAATTTAACAAGTCACCCACTGAAGGTCGTTTAACCACTGAAGGTTGCTAGCTTAACAATTGATTTTGCTGTTCCCAACAACACTAAAATGTACATTTTCTATGTCTGTTAGCACTGGCCTGTTTCTTGTAGGCTGAATTCTGAGAAATGGAACTGTAGGTCAAGAGGTGCGTGTAGTGTTTGAGGCTCTTCTACAACTAAGGGTGTAGTATGCAGGGGACTGCCTCCTAAGCTCTTGACAACGCTGGATATTAGCAATGGTTTTCATCTTAGCCAAGCTGATGGATGACAATCAACATCTCATTGCTTTAGCTTGCATTTCTTTAATTACTGGTGAGATCGAATATCTTTTTTTCATACAGGTATTGGCTATTTGAAGGGCTTTGTAAAAATGTCTATTTTTCTTGATCAGACATTTAATAAAAACTCATAAAAAGACAAATATGACAAAAATACATAACAGAAAGCACACTCATGTTCATAGCAGCGTTATTCACAATAACTAAAATGTGGGAGCAATCCAAGTGTCCATCGATGGGTGAATAGAAAAGTGAAATGTGATATATCCATATAATGTAATGTCATTCCTTAATTTTATTCTTAAAAAGAAAGGAAATTCCAACACTTGCTGCAACATAGATGAAACTTGAAGACATTACACTAAGTGAAAAAAGTCAGTCACAAAAAGGCAAACACTGTCTGATTCTACTCACACAAGGTACTTATAATCAGACTCCTATAGAAAGTAGGATGGGTTGCTAGGAGCTAGGGGAGGGGAGAAAGAGAATTGTTTAATGTGTACAGAGTTTCAATTTTTCAAGATGAAAAGAGTTTTGGAGATGGACGGTGTTGATGGTTGCATGTGAATGTACTCACTACCACGGAACTATGTACTTAACAATGCATATATACTTAATGGCTAAGAGGGCAAATTTTTATATGTATTTTACTCCAATTTTAAAAATTGAGGAGGAAACAAAATAGAAGCAAAATTCTCCCTCACAACTGTACTTGATAAGAGCATATTTCTCTATTTAATTTGCCTGTATAGACTCTAAATATTTTAAATTGAAAATGGGCTATTATATCTACTATTTTACAATTCCCTCGTTTATTTTTTTAAAGCTTTGAGATATAGTTCACATGCCATACAATTCACCCATGTAAATGTACAATCCAATGGCTTTTGGTGTATTCAGAGTTGTGCATCTTTACTACAGCAAACTCTAGAACACTCGCATCACCCCAGAAAGAAACCCTGCACCCCTCACACGTCACCCTCGAACTCTCCCCCAGCTCCTGGCAACCACTAATCTTCTGTTTCTATGGATTTGCCCATAGTAGACATTTCACTCAAACAGAATAATAGGTGTCCCTTTGTGACTGGCTTCTGTCACTGAGCATGACATTTCAAGGTTCAGCCACGTGGTGGCTGGTGTCTATACTTCCTTCCTTTTTATGGCTGAATAAAATCCACTGTGTGGATATCCCACGTTTTGTTTATCCATTTTCCTGTTCATGGACATTTGGGTTGTTTCTACTTTCTGGCTGTTATCAATAATGCTGCTATGAACATTCAGGTACAGGTTTTTGTATGGACATATGTTTTCATTTCTCCTGGATATACAGCTAGAAATGGAATTGTTGGATCATCTGGTATTTACATGTTTATTCAAGGACCCTCCTTTTATTTTGCAATAGGCAGTTAGACTTGGATGTCTTTCCATGTCAGCATATGTAGACGTCTTTCTTGCTGCTTAACCACTGGGTAGGATTTCACTGTGTGAAAACACCATGGCTTCTGAATCTAGTTCCATGTTGATGGACATTTGGGTTCCTTGATTTTAGCTATTATGGGCAGTGATGCAAATCATTTTCTGAAGGGCCTTGGGGTTGTCTCCATTCTCTGGCAGCATAAACAATACTGCAGGCAGTATCACTGTAGGATATTTCTGCAGCCCGTGTTCCTAGACATGGTGAGGTGACAGGTTTATCTGTCTGTAGGACCTGGTTCTGGCCCGATTCTGACCCTGTCACCTTATTCCACAGGGGACCGACCAGGCATCATGGCACAGAAGGGCCAACTCAGTGACGATGAGAAGTTCCTCTTTGTGGACAAAAACGTCATCAACAGCCCAGTGGCCCAGGCGGACTGGGCTGCCAAGAAGCTGGTCTGGGTCCCCTCGGAGAAGCAGGGCTTCGAGGCCGCCAGCATCAAGGAGGAGAAGGGGGATGAGGTCATCGTGGAGCTGGTGGAGAACGGCAAGAAGGTCACGGTCGGCAAAGATGACATCCAGAAGATGAACCCGCCCAAGTTCTCCAAGGTGGAGGACATGGCGGAGCTGACGTGCCTCAACGAAGCCTCCGTGCTGCACAACCTGAGGGAGAGGTACTTCTCTGGACTCATCTACGTGAGTATCTCGGCCAGTCGCTTGCTTCCTCCTGGGCTCCTGCCCCCATAAGGAAAGGAGGCATTTAGAAATGTGTTTGGAGTTTGGGTGGGGAGGCTGAAGGTTTGATCAAGGGAGATCGCAGGATGAGGCGGGACGTGGCTTCACATCTCAGTCCTGCCCTACCTACTTCTGTGACATTGAACAGGTTATGTTGCCTCTTGAAGCCTCAGTTTTCCTATCTGTCAAATGGGAATTGGGCCGGGTGCAGTGGCTCATGCTTGTAATCCTAACACTCTGGGAGGCTGAGGTGGGACGATCGCTCAAGGTCAGGAGTTTGAGACCAGCCTGAACAAGAGCAAGAGCAAGGCCCTGTCTCTGCAAAAAAATTAAAAAAATTAGCCAGGCATGGTGGCATGTACCTGTAGTTCCAGCTACTCAGGAGGCTGAGGCAGGAAGATCACTTGAGTCCAGGAATTGGAAGCTGTAGTGAGCTAAGATCACACCATTACACAACAGCCTGGGTGACAGGGCAAGACTCTGAGTGTGTGAGTGTGTGTGACTCTGAGGGCACAGGTGCCTTGTGGGCTTGGACTAGCTGCCCAGAACAAGATGGACACAGATATCCCGTGATGCCAGACTGGTGGGCAGAGGTCCCCTCCCCTCTCTGAAAGAGCAGGCTAATCCCTTGGGCAAGTTATCTCATTTCTATGAAACTTTATCTCATTTCTCTGAAACTTTGTTTCCTTCTCTGCAAAATGGACACAAGATTAGTACCAGTCTCGTAGAGTGGGTTACTCTAAAACAAAAGCACTTACACTTCCTGGCACATAGTAGGCACTCAGATAGTGAGGTGTTATGTGACAGGTCTTTGCTATTCTCGTGATCTTTTTTATTGTTACGAGCCAGACGTTCTCAGATCCTTTGCAAAATCATGGAAACAGTCACCTCCGCCGTTACGTCCTTTTGGTCCTGCCCTGTGCGTTTTGCCAAGTGAAAGTTACAAAAATGTCATCTCTAAAAATGTCCTGCCAATTCTTTTCCTAACTAGGAAAATAAGACATGTTCGCTATGGAAGACTTGGAAAATCCAGGAGAGCATAGTAAACACAAAAATAGTCCTCACCCAGAGATGGAGGTGCGTTTTTCATCTTTCTTGGTGAGAATGGTACACGTTCACATATTTAAAAGCCTACTGTGCGCATGTTTGGTGACTTGTTCTCTTTCCCAGGTACTAGTTGAGGAGTTGGGATATAATAGCCCATTTTCAATTTAAAATACTTAGAGTCTATATAGGCAAGTTAAATAGAGAAATACGCTCTTATCAAGTACAGTTGTGAGGGGAATTTTGCTGTTTTGTTTTTCCCCCAATTTTTAAAATACATATAAAAAATTTGCCGTCTTAGCCATTATTAACTATATATGCATTGTTAAGTATATAGTTCCTTGGTAGTGAGTACATTCATATGCAACCATCGACACTGTCCACATCTCAGCCCCAGACATACCCCTTGAGGGCTGTGTAATCTGCCATGGGAATGTGCCGTTATCTGGTTGTCCTATGGATATTGCAGAAGGGGTTATGGTGGCTTTTTTTAAAAGAGCCAAAGGGGAAGATAGAGTGACCGATAACTATTAAATACCTCCTCCGATCCAGGTACTATACCTTGACACACTTTATCTCATGTAATCCTCGCGACATCGCCAAGTCAAGTCTGCTCGTCTCCTTTCACAGGACGGCGAGCTGGGGTCCAAGTGGTAAGGCCCGTCCTCACTTCCTGAAGTAGGGAAAGTCTCTCGTCTGTGGCACTCCTAGTGCGGACGTACCATCCACCTGGGCTGCTGGTGCACTGGGCGTCCCTAAGGAGGCCAGTCTGCAGCGAGCCACAGGGAAAATGGGGCTCCGCGGGGCCCAGGCCCCCCATCCAAGATGGGTCACCTCCAACCAAGGGAGGTCGAGGACGGTTTCACCTGCTGTCCTCCGGCCAGGCGTTTGAGCCCAAAGTAGAAAGCAGAAGAAAACGAGGGGCTTATGAAAGTCCCGAGACGCAGAGTATCTTCTGACAGCAGATTAAAAAAAAAAAAAAACAACGAATCAAAGCTTCAAATTCCTGCCATGCTTCTCTGGACAGATTAGATTAAAATCCTTTCGGCCTTGTGATGATGCGCCCGCTCCTGTCTCGTTCCCTTCTGGTCAATTTCATCACTTAATAGGAAGCCATGTCCACAACGGAGGAGATAAAGGGGGGAAAGGGGGCTGGCGGGGGGCAGAGTAAGTCACTCTCCCAGCCGCGTGGCAGGACGCGTGACTCTTGTTAATAGGTGGGCGACAAGGTGCTGCTGAGTCCAAGGCCCTCGGTGATGCTGAGAACTTTCCCTCTGTTCTGCAAGGCTCACCTCCAACCATGGGCCTTTGAGAAGGTCCTGGCAGACCTCTCGTCCTCTCGGATCTAGAAGAGTCTATAGAGGCCAGAGGAGCTTGTCGTCCTGGATGCAGGTTCTGGGCTCAGCGACGCCCAGTGACTTACCTGGGCCGCAGATCGTTCCCAGCACACGGGGGCGGGGACGTGGCTCTGATTCCTGGTCCAGGGCGCCCTCGCTCCTGTAGACACTGCCTTTGGCTGGGTTCTCTCTGCCTGGACTTCCGCACGGACCGCTTCATCAGTCAGCCCTGGCCCTGGCGTCTTGCTAGGGGAGGGGGCGAGGGATTCAGGAGGAGGAAGCCCAACAGGTGTGGACCTGCTCTGTGCCAAGTACTGTCCTGGGTCCTTCCCAGTCCACTTGGTCCCTCATGACAACGGTGACAGTGCAGCTGACGCCCCACTCTGCGGATTAGGTGACCGAGGCAGGGAGGTGGTGCACACTTAGGAGGGGACTCTGAGGACGCACAGCTAGGAAGGGACCTGGCCCCGTCTGTCCCTCTCCTGCTTCTCTGTGCGATAACGAGTCAAAGAGCCCGTTCTTGCTCGCAACTGCTTCACAATTAAGCAGAGGAAGACGAGATGCACCCGAGCTAGAGGCACATCCACAACAGATTCTAAAACGTGAGATTCTGCACTCAGCACCTGCAAACGGGCATTAGGAAGTCTGGAAGCTTCTTGAGATTTTAGGAACAATTTGTGCCTACGTGTATTTGTTTTGAGCCAAGGGTCTTAGCTTTCATCTGACTCTTGGGGAGCCTGTTATCGTCACAACAACCCTAGTGGCTACTGGTCATTCAAAATCTACCACGTTAAGAGTTGATGCTAATATATTGTTATTACTACTATTATTTTCTTTATGTAAGAAAGATATAGTCTTATTTTCTTTTTTGCTGATAACAAAAAAAATTTGGCTTAGAAAAGTAAAATAACTTGATGAGAAACAGAGGTAGGCCTCAAACTCAGGAAGGCTGGCCCCAGGACCAACGTTTTCTAACTGCAATTTCATGTAATGCTTCCCATGACACTATGGGACAGATGCTATTGCCCCATTTTAGAGATGAGGACACTGAGGCTCAGATGTGCTGGGTCCCCCTGCTGGTAAGTGGGCAGGGCTGGAATTCAAAGTCTGTGTGAGTCCAGGGCTGGGGTGACCGCCAGTGATGACAGAGGGCCCTAAGGGCGACAGGAGGCTTAGAGCAGGTGGTCATGGGTGTGGACTAGGGCAGGTGGCGACAGTGCCACAGGTGTCATTAGCCTTGAGTTGGACATACTTTAAGTGCACAGCAAGGAAGATTCTAACCTTTCACTGTGATTGTTTGAGCACTACTATGAGCTGCTGGCCCAGAGTTAAGTGATTTTTTTTAATGGAGTTATTTTGGTATATCCTAAAAAAGATAGCTTGACATTTTACTGTGAAAAAGAAAAAGATATATCCTAAAAAAAGAAAATCGCAGTTTCTGGCATTGCTTGAAAAAGCAGAGGACCTGGCACCCCTAGACCCAGGCACGAGGCAGCAGTCCCCAAGAGATGGGCCCCCACTCCCTGTGGCCTCCTGGCCCCTGGGGCTGAGTGCTGGCATCTGTCAGACATAGCACCTATTTTATCCACTCACACCTGGCCCGCTTCTCTCCTGCCTCTCCTGCTTGGTCCCTGTAGACAGTGGGACCTTCCGCCCCTGCACCAAGCCTCTGGGGTTGGGAACAACATGACCCAGAGCAAAGGTGGGTGGACCCTGGTGTTCATCAGGTCCCCAAGCCCAAATCTCCAACTCAGAAGCCCCAAAGGATGTTTTTCCAGTTCTGACTGTGCTTCTGGGAAGAGCAGGGGGCCAGGTGAGGCCTGCCTTCCCAACTCCAGCAGGTGCTGATTTTTTTGTCTTAAAGACCTAGCCCAGTGATCTTATCCTTCCCTGGCAAAAGAGTCTACCTGGGGACACAGGGAGCAAGCAGACTGTGAGCAGAGGTCCCCTGGGTGCCAGTCACAGCGCTGGGCCCTGGAGGGCGGGAAGAAACTACAGCTGGAGGCTGCCCTTTGTTGAACCCCAGAAATTAAGCCCTTTAGATCTTTCTAGTCGTCATTGCTTCCAAGAACCTCCTCTAATAATAAAAGAATACCTATGCAAAGGCCACAAGAAAATATTTAAAAATGAGTATGCATCATAAAAAGCAAGAATGTCCCTCTCTAGCTCCCCAGTTCTCTTTCCTGGAGGTAAACATGATCCACAGGGTCATGTATGTACACACACAACAAATATACCAAGAAGTCACTCCACCTATGCTATGCAGCTTGCTTTTCTTCACTTGACCACATCTTGTGGCTTTTTCCGTGTCTGTTCATAACTACTTAGTGTTAAAACCCCTTTTTGAATAGGCAATATATTCAAATAATAAAATGGTATATATGAGTATACAGAATTGCCCTTTCATTTCCATTCCTCAACCTTCCTGTTCCCCTGCTTGGAAAAGTTGTGGCCACCAGTTTCTAACATAGCCCTCCAGCAATCTTTTACACATGCGCAGGCAAATGTGCTTCCTGCATCCATCAAAAATGGCAGCCCAGGCCACGTGCTGTTGTGCATCTTGCTCTTTGCATCTCACTGCATATTTTGGCCATCATTTCTTGGTAGTAGATATGGAGCCGCCACACAACCTTTTGCTATAGGGATTGAGGACTAAACTCTGATCTTTTTCTTTTGCTAAAAACTCCTTCCTAAGGAGGCCAGCTGGGTCAGGCTAACAAACACCAAATTCCCACTAAGCGGCTTTTGTTAACCAAATAAAGCGGTGGTTTACTTCCCAACCTGATTCTGGTATGGCATTAACATCACCTAAAAGATAAGAAGCCCCTATCATAGGTAACTCAAGCATCCTAGCAGATGCCTATCATAAATTTAAAATATCTTAACTCAAGCATCCTAGCAGATGCCTATTCATAAATTTAAAGCATCTTAAGGCATCCTTAAAGCATCCTAGGAGGTGCCTATTTAAAATGTCCTCCTGTCTGGACCTCCCAGAGTGCTCACACCCTTATCTTAAAATAAGCATATCCTTTCTGGTCTTCTAGATAAAGTCTAACTCTCTCAGCCAATTGCCAGCCAAGAAATCTTTAAACCCACCTATAACCTGTAAGCCCCCCTGCTTGGAGATGTCCCACCTTTTTGGGCCAAACCAATTTATGCCTCTCATGTATTGATTTGTGACTTTGCCTGTAACCCCTGTCTCTCTGAAAATGTATAAAACTGAACTGTAACCCAGCCACGGTGAGTCCACTTGCCCAAGGCCTCTTGGCAGTGGCTCCGGGTCATGGTCCTCAAATTTGGCTCAGAATAAATCTCTTTAAAATTATTTTACAGAGTTTAGCTTTTTTCCATTGACAGGGTGAGGCATAATTATTGAGTCCATTGCCTGATGATGTGCGTTTAGGTTGTTTCTCGTCTTTTCGCTGTCGTAGTAAGATCAAGGCTTTAGCAAAAGCATATTCTTAGTAGGCTGTGTCTATCTCTAGGCTAGATATCAGAAAGCCGTGCTACTGCTGTCCAGCCTCGTAAAGAAGGTCTGATTATCCATCATTTTACAGAGGAGGAAGAGGAGGCTCTAGGCAGGGCCACGTGCACAAGTCAGGCAGGCAGCGACGAGATTACCTGTGTGCCTTAAGGCCGGTGTTCCTTCCACCTTTCCTCCCTCTTCCTTGTTTCTGCCAGAGGCCTGAGAGCAGCCCCTGCTCGGGCTCTGGGGCTGACCATATAAAGTGTCAGGGAAAAACTGGAGTCGCTTCCTAATACGGTCGCAAGAGGGAAATCCGGGGTTTGCAGCTGGGACCCGCTGGTGGCACCGGGCCCATGAGACGCCGGCTGGGACAGGGGAGGCCAGGATGATGAAATCTCTGCACTTAACCAGCTGGAGAGGACTCAGGGACCAGGAGGTGGAGACGCAGCCAACTCCGGGTGGGCTTGGCCGGGGCGAGGGGGAACGGCGGTTGACAGTGGCGGTGGAGCAGCCGGGGTCGAAGCCCAGCGCCCCGAGAGAGGCGTGCTGCTGCCTGCCCCGGCCTTCCTCGCGACCCTTGCAACCCGGCTTGCTTGGGAAGTCTTTGCTGGACTGAACAGAGATTCAGATCTGCCTGGAGGCATGGATTAAGTGCTTGCTGTGTGCTTGGCACCAGGAGAGGTGTTAAGCGGACAGGAGGAAAGTAATGTTGCTCCTCTAGAAACAAGTGCTGGAGTGGAGAGGGCTGGTGTGCTCCTTCCTCCTTCCTTTTATTCATGTCACTCAGCAAGTATTGTCTCCCCTGAGGCTGGCACTGCGCGGGGTGCTGGAGGCATGGCAGCATGCAGCTCACGGTCCAGGAGGCTGAGCGCTGAAAAGGAGATAGACCTGGCTCTGGGAAGATCAGGGAAGAGTGTTCCAGGTAGAGGGAACAGCATATGTGAAGGCTCCAAGGTGGTGAGGTTTTTGTCATCGAGGAATGAAGGAGCACGGTAACAGTCACTAAGGTTGATTACAGCACCTGCCACCTACCAGGCAACCTCTGGAGAAGTTGTTCGTGTGCCCCCGTTTTGCAGATGATGATAAGTGGGGCTCAGAGAGGTTAAGGGACTAGTCCAAGGTCACACAGCCAGGAAGTAGCCAAGTGAGGGTTCAAATCCAAGTCCCCGTACTCTTAACCACTGCCCCTTACTGCCTCCAGGTCAAGGGCTTGGGTGGGGATGGTTCGGGCTGTGAATGATCCCCAGATTCAACAGGGGCGTGGCCGTGGGCATGGCCCAGACAGCTGGAGGTGGAGTTGAGTTCTGAAGGGGAGGCGGGCTCGGCTGACCTGTGTTCAGAGGGTCATTGATTGGGTACTTTTTCCGGAGGCCTGGGCTGGGGACAGGGACACAGATGAACAAGACACAGCCCTGCCCTGGCTCAACAAGGTCTACTGAGCACCTACTGTGTGCAGTATAAGGCCGCAGGTCACAGAGGTGAAGGCAGGCTGCTTTTGTTCTGGGGAAGCTTTACTGTTGATTTATCCTCCAGGCATTCATTTAGCAAGCATTTAGTTAGCACCTACTGCATGCCCACAGGAGAGAGAGAAAGGGCTCCCCACCCTCAGGGCACTTGTGCAGCTGGTGTTCGAAGGGTAGGTGGAGGGCCTGGGGGAGGGAATGGGGGAGGGGCGTAGCATCCAGGCGGTCCCCACCCCACTTACCTTTGCCCCGGCTTTGCTCTCCTTCGGGTCCAGCTGTACCAGTGTGCTTGCAGTTCACCGGCATGCACCCCGACCTGCCTTCCTGCCTCTCTGCCTCTGTCCCTCCTACCCTGAGCCTGTTAACACCTTCCCCTCCTTTAAAACAGGGAGCGCCTCTCCCCAGAAGATTCCCTGTCCACCCCCAACACTGATTAGGGCCTTGGGCCTTCTCTTCCTAGTTCCTCTAATCCCCTGTTCTTACGATTCTTTTCTTAAAGATACTTGTCTCCCCTTCTGATCTGTAAGTTCTTTAAGGGCAGCTGCTGTCATTGATTTCTTTATCTCCAGCCCATGGCACAGGTCTGGTGTATAGTAGCTGCTCAGTAAATGGTGGATGGTTGTTTAGACAGGCCTCATGTTGACCCCATAAGGGAATAGGGGGGATGGAGGGAACCTCAGCGATTACTGCCCCTCCCCCATTGATCCTGTACCCTTGAAGGCTACCCTTCCTCCACCGGCACCCCCAGCCATCACACACCATCGTCCCTTAGCAGACTGAGCCCCGGAAGGACACTCCTGCTCTCTAATCGGCTCCCACCCTGGACGCCCTGGACTGAAAGCCCCTTGAGAGCTTTTTTTTTTTTTAAACATGTTCTGTAGTCCCAACATCTTGCATGATACCTAGAAAATGCATATTGAATGAAGAAATGAACAAGTAAATGATCAGCATTTCTGCTTCTGTAGGACGGGGCCTGGGTTGGGTGGTGCAACAGACCGTGCTCACACCAGATGCTGCCAGGGTCTTGCTTGGTGACTTTGATCGGCTCGCTTAACCTCTCTGTTCTTTGGTTTTCCCTGAATGTAACCCAAGGTGGAATCTCCGCTCCTCCTCCCTTGGTCACTTCTGGGGGACAAGACACACTTCTCGGCCACCGGAGCCTTGGGAAGCGCTGACGTTTATTGCCTGGGGAAAGCAGTTCCCAAGGGACAGGTTGGGCTAGCTCCTGAACCCTGACCTCAGCCCACCTGACATACAGTGAGGGACAACAATAGCGATGGCGACGCCTCACAGAGGCACGGCGGGGGTTGGGGGGACCGGTCCTGAGCCTTCGCTCCCCTTTCCCTGCTCCGGCTGTTTCCGGATGTCCCCGACAGCCCGGGATCGGTGACCGGGGCAGAGGTCCCAACCAACTGAGGCGTGTTCAGCTGAATTATGAGGATGTGTCCACACGGGACAAACACAAACCCCAGACAAATCCACGGTGGTTTTTCTAAAGGGAGATTTGGGAGCTTCGGTGTTTGGAAATGAAGGCGTGCAGGACAAAGGCGGGGAGGTGCGGCAGGTTGAGGTGAGCGCTCACAGTCCTGCGGGGCTCCATGCGTGTCTCATCAGACAAGGCGAGTGTTGGAAGAGAACAGGGGGTGCGGGAAGCGTCGTGATGTCTATGTCCCCGGTAAGCGGAAGAACGTTGGATCTCCTCTCTGTTCAGTGCCTGGGAAGATAAGCAGCCGACATTCCTTAGTGTGGAATCAAACAGACTTCAGTTTTAGCAGCTGGGCTCAGCCTGCAGACCCAGGGTTCCAATTCGCACGTCCTTGTTTATGAGAAGCCAACAAAGAATTTCCCTGTGAATGAGCTGGGGGTGCAGTCCTGTAGATGCCCAAGGCCTTTCACCTATCCAGGGGACCTGGCTAATCCAGATGCTAGTGGCAGCTGTTCCTTTGGAAGTGGGTGTTTCATGGCTCAGCCTCCAGCCTGATCTTCCCTTTTGTGTTGGAGGAGGTGGTTCTGACATTTTTATTTTCCTTTATATTCCTATTCACCTGGTAGAGAAGGACTGCTATTTTAACTTTAAAAAAATTTTTTTAAAGACAGGGTCTCTGTTGCCCTGGCTGGAATGCAGTGGTGTGATCACAGCTCACTGCGGCCTCAAACTCCCAGGCTCAAGCGATCCTCCTGCCTCAGCCTCCCAAGTAGCTGGGACTATAGGTGTGCACCACCACCCTTGGCTCATTTTTTAATTTTTAATTTGTTTTCTTTTTGTAGAGCTGGCATCTCACTATTTTGCTTAGGCTGGTCTCGAACTCCTGGCCTCAAGTGATCCTCCCACCTCGGCCTCCCTAAGTGTTGAGATTACAGGCATGAACCACTGCACCTGGCTCACTGTTTTTGTTTTTTTTTTAATTGTGATAAAATATATGTAACATAAAATTCACCAGTTTAAATATTTTAAAACTGTGTTCCCTAACCCTCGGGCCACAGACCAGCGCCAGGCCGTGGCATGTCAGGAACGAGGCCACACAGCTCCTGGTCTCCCCACCCCACCTCAACCCATCGAAAAACCGTCTTCCATGAAATGGATCCCCGTGCCAAAAAGGCTGGGGACCACTGTTTTCAAGGGTACAATTTGGTGGCATTTGGTGCATTCACAGTGTTGTGCAATGATCACCTCCGTCCAGTTCTAGAACATTCTACAACTCCAAAAGGAAGCTCCCTACCTGTTAGCAGTCGCCCCCCCACCCCACCTCCCCTCTCTCCAGCGCCTGGGCGCCACGAGCCTGTTTCTGTCTCTCTGCATTTGCCGATTCTGGACACTTCATGTAAATGAGGTCACGCGGTGTGTAGCCTAATTTAGCGCCTGGCTCCGTTCACGCAGCGACGCCTTCCTAAGGTCCCTCCGCGTGGGACGTGTCAGTGCTTCCCTGCTTTCCAAGGACGGCCGCATTTGTCCCCGTTTTACAGACGAGCAAGGACTTTGTTAATGGCCAAGAGGATAAACAGTCATGATTTCTAGTTCCCAGTTTCCCTCCAGGTGTGTGACCTGGTGACAACCTCACCTCGCCTCAGTTTCCCCTCCTGTCAAATGGGCAGCGGGGAAATCACAGCGTCACTGTTAGAGGGCGGCTAGGAACGTTTGCTACAGAGAGGCTCGTGTCATGCTTAGTGTGGTGTCTGACGCATGGTAGGTGCTCATGCTGGAGGCTGTCGTGTAAGCCCACGAGTCACCCCAAGGGGGTGAGTGACAGCCGGTGGGAGCGGAGCTGAGATTGGAACCCAGGGCCGTTTAAACCCCAGGCGTCACGTAGGAGCCTAGAGACCCAGTCTCGTGCCTCGCTCCTCTTCCCCTGTCCCCGCATGTCAGCGACGCCAGGGGCCCCCCTGGGACTCCCAGCCCCGCTGTCCTCATCTCTGACATGACGGCCCTCCCTGGGGAGGTCCTGCAGTAAGCGCGGTTCTCTGTCCCCAGACGTACTCCGGCCTCTTCTGCGTGGTCGTCAACCCCTACAAGCACCTGCCCATCTACTCGGAGAAGATCGTCGACATGTACAAGGGCAAGAAGAGGCACGAGATGCCACCGCACATCTACGCCATCGCGGACACGGCCTACCGGAGCATGCTGCAAGGTGAGCGGGGTGGGGGTGGGGCGTGGGAGCCGGGGAGGCCGCGCAGGGCCACCCTCGAGGGCCCCTCCTGTCCTGTCCTGTCCTGCCTGCCTGCCGTGCTGGCCAGGAATGCGGAGCTTGGCAGGCAGTGCTCGGGGACGGGATGCTGTGACTGAAAAAGGGAAAAAGCCACGGAACATCTGCGAGCGCGGAGCTTGGGCAAATACGGGCATGGGCCCCGTCCTGCCAGGCCAGCCGTCTGGAAGGAAGGGGAGAGGGTGGGTCACAGCCGCCCCGGGTGTACACCCACTGGTCCCTCACTCCTCATGGGACGGCGGGCGGACAGATGTCCTTTCTTCTCCAGCCTCAGTTTCCTCATCTGTCAAAGGGGGTGATCGTCTCCATCCTGTGGCTTGTTGTAAAAACCGCTAATGCTGGCTTTGCCAAACTGAAGACTTTTGCATATTACCTTCAGGTTTGTGTATTCTTGTCGTCACTGTTGCTAATAGACCTCACTGAGGCATGACAGCAGGTGCATACAGCAGAGTGTGCTGATTTAAAGTGCTCGGCCTGAAAGGAACTTTTACGTGTATCTGCAGTGGTATAACCACCGCCCAGACCAAGGTGTGAAATATTTCTAGAAAGTTCCCGCGTTCTTCTTCCCAGTCTATACCTCCTCAATACCCTCCCTATACACACACAGACAGCCCCGGGTAATTGGTGTGCTGACTTCTGCCACCCTCAATTAGTTTGGCCCATCCTTGAACTTCATAAAAATGATGTCCTTACATTCCTTCCCTAACATTTTTCTTATAAGCTTCCCCTATCCCCAAACTACTTCAGACTAAGCAGAAACCAGCAATGTACTCGATTAGTTAAGAGCATGGGTTCTAGCACAGAGCTGCCCGCGTTCTAGTCCCAGCTCTGCCACTCTTGGGCTGTGTGGCCTTGGGGGAGCTTAACCTCTCTGTGCTTCCTCGTTTGTAAAAGGGGATTGTGCTAACCGTGGCCTATCTCACTGGGCTGATGTGAGGATTAAATGTACTATTACAAACGAAGTGCTTGGAGCAGTGCCTGCTGGTTGGTAAAAACTCATTAAGTATAAGCTATTATTACCTTCGTCGTGCATGAAACCAGAAGGTAGATATTACCCGTTTTATATTTTTCTAATGCACATTGGAAAGAACACGTAATTACTAAAATAAAAATTATTCATCTGGGTGGCACCTAAAATCCCCTCTCTTACCACATGTTAGGATGTTCGCTGTGCTTCCTACAGTGCCTACTGCGGCACAGGCGTGGAGCGTAGGAGTCTGTGACTTGGGGAGTGGTCCTGGCTTCTCCTTGGAGCACTCGGGATGCCCAGGGGCACCCACCCCGAGTCAAACACAGGTGCCGGGCAGTTATACCAACAAGGGCATCTGGTGGCCGGGTGAAGGCTACAGGGAACCTGAAACTAACACTGCCTCTAAAGGGGCAGCTGGCACATGGGAACACAGGAATCTGAGTTAGGAATTGAGAGGAGCAGAATTCTGCAAGTTCCTGAGGGCAGGAATTCAGGCGTGCCCAGAAATTCAGGTGAGCCCCCAAGGTAAGGAGGTTCAGGCAGAAGTACGCTGAGTTGCTGACGGAGTTAGCCAGACACCACGGCTGTGACCTGAACCGGATCACTCTAAGCTTGGGTCTGCCATCGCCCGCACAGACCAGGAGACAGGCTTTGGTTTTTGTGTGTACATGCATCCTTTGTGGTCTCTCTCGATAGAAGAGTATTTCAAAAGTGGCTCACACACCTCTTTGGAAAGGTAAACATCACAAAGTTACGGTGTTCATATCATTTGGGGTGCTTTGGGTTGCAAGTAACAGAACAGCTAACTAAAGTGGCTTAACAGTAGGAGTTTGTTACCTCATATAACAGGAAGTCTAGAGGCTGATGATTTTAGGGTTAGGTACGTCAGCAGCTCAAAAGCAGACTTCTTTGGGGTTTTCTTGGCTTCTTCCTCATAGTTACAAAATAGCAGCCATAGCTCCAGGCATCACATACTCATATGATAATATCCAAAAACATGAAGGAAGAGGAGAGTTAGGTTCTTTTCCTCTGTCTTTTTGTATCAGGGAGGAACTTGGTCACATGCCAAACCCTAAACCAATCACTGGCAAAGGGGACTGAGACGTTTATAATTGGTTTGGATGATTCCTGGTTCTTTTCTGGAGCTAAGAGAGTTCCCACTAAGCAGATTTTATCTGAATACCAGAATGAAATAAAATTCTATTCGCAAAGGAGACAGAGAGAGTGACAGCTGGGTAAACATTACTATAGAGCTCTGAAATTATATATTCGTAACTTAAAAAATTTTTCATTCTAGAAAAATTTTAAACATCTATTTAAGCAAAGAGGAACTTACCAGCACCTAGAATTCGATCGCCCAGAGCTCATTACCATTAACATTTTGCTACACAATCTTTTATACACTGGAGCTGAATGTCATGAAATGAAGGTTTTGATTATCTGAAGATAACTGGTTCCAGAAAAAAGATCTCTTACAAGAGGAACCAAAGTTTCACTGTATACAACTGGGGGTGGGGAGGGAGGTTTAACTGGGCTTGAAAAATAACATTGCAGATTATGAGAACAGGTTTATTTTATTTTACAGATAATAGGAATTTGGTTATAATTGTAACTAGATGGTAATTGTAAGTTGAATATAAAATGAATTAAGGGTCTTTTTTTTTTTTGCCTTAACATTTTATTTTTTTGGACAAAATCACATGAGAGTGTAATGTAACATTCTTCATGCCATGCCTGCCTTCTGCAGCCGGAGCTAAAGAGGATCATTCTTGCAGACTCATTTGGGCAGTCACTAGTTTTCCTAAGGCCTTCTCTTCCTTCTTTGGTGTTTGGCACAGTCTCTCCACACCCCTGGGGTCTTAGGGTTCAAGGAGATTCTCTGATATTCAGTTGCAAATTGACCCCTTTTTTCATGGCCTTTCCAAGACCATGGCCTTTGTGAAACGCTGCACTTTATTTCCGAGAGCTGCCACTTTGTTCCGTGTTCATATCATGACAATGGGTGTCAACAGCCAGTGATTGGCAGGGTGAGGCCAGCGACTTGTAGGTGACAGTGATGCAGACCAGAGGGCTGATCTCCCATGTGGTCAACTCGTTTTGTGTCGTGATGACTTTTGCTGCCCCAGACAACCTTCCAACTACAGGACAGTGTTACACTCCACGACAAGGGCGCCCAGAGTTAATGCAGTTCATTCTTCCTGGGCTCTATGGTTTAACACAAAATCACACAGTCAGCTCTCTAATACTGCTTAGAAATGTTCAGTCGACATTGACGTGTTCTAAGCTCCAATTGAAAAACGGCAACCGTGAACACACGCATCCATGAAACGTAGGGTATTTGTGTAGTTTAAATGTCAGTCAATAGCTGGGACATATTCATTTGTGTTGGCATGGCCTTGTGCTTTCTGACAAATCATTGATGGTAGATTCCAAAAAAAAAAAAAAAAAAAACTCAGAAATCATGCTTGGGAAGAATTCTGCTCATCCACTTAATTTTTAGGGGGAATCAATTTTTTTGTGTGTAGGCTCAGTGTGTGACTCCATGGATGAATGCTGCTGTCCCATGCTGGGATCCACACTGAGTTACCCTCTGGGTGGAGAGGCAAAGCCAGCAGGCGTGGCTTCCTTCGTGGAGCAAGCTGGGGTGTGACATTGTGGGATTGAGGAGGGACAGAGAATACAGGTGCACCGAATGTAGAATGAAGCACATTTCGATTGTGTTACGTGCGTGCTAAGTTCCTGAGGACCCGTAAACCCCATAAAACCCATCGACTCCATCCCTGTCTACATGCTCATCATTCTATCTCCAGCACATTTCCTGGTACCTGGCACATAGCAGCTGCTCAGTTAATATTTGTTGAATGAATGAGTGAAGAACCATTAGAGTTGTTTGAAGAAAAGAACCTACAAAAGTCAGGGTGGATGGGTTGTCCGGGAGGAGTGGAGCTTGAAGGATGGTTTACTGAGGCGAGAGAAAGGAAATAGGGGTGGCATTCCAGCCGAGAATAACCAAAGCCTGAGCGTGGAGGTGAGGATGGGGGTGGCCACCAGAGCTCCAGGGAACGACCAGTACACAGCTAGAGGCTCAGCGCTTTGCTGCCTCAGAGAGTTGGGGACATGGGAGGGACTTTCTGAGAGGTAGTTCAAGACACTGCACCCTTCCAAAAGGAAGCCAAGCCCCTTGGGGTGGTGGTGGGGAAAGAGAAGTAGACACTTAAAAGATACATCTGTGTACATGTAAATTATGTCACTTTATGTTGTAAATTTCCTCACTTTTTTTTTTTTTTTGGAAAGATGACACATTCAAGTTCAAAAGGTGAATTTCTCCTTTCAACCCTAGTTCACTTCCCCAGTGACAACCACGGTTTCTATCGTATTAGGTATTTCTTCTGGAGATATCTCTTGCACTCATAAGCAGATACATAACTGTTTTCCCCTCAGTGTTTTCCCTACAAATGGCAGCATCTGCCATACACTGACAGCTCTACCTTTTGCTGGAGAGTGTTACGTGTCAGTGTTTATAGGGATTCCTTGTTCCCTTTAAACATTTTTTTTCAGAAATTTGATTACATTGTTGATATCTTGAAATTCTTTTTTTTGTTTTTCAATTTTAGGTACTACCTGTTGACTTTTTCACTGTGAAAGATGAAGACTTAGCTCCTTTATCCTGTTGATCTGTTCCTACTGCCCCATTTCCACATATAAATCTCATCTCGTAGAGTCCTAATATAGTTTTATCTTCATTTTGGAGATGTCGGTATTCAGAGTTTACATTATTATGACTATGTAAATGCTCTCTAGAGTTGACGTTGTTACGATTATGTAGATGGTATCGAAATCTGAGCTCGGCAGTGTCTCGAGATTGACACCCTGTCCTTGAAGGTGACCTCTGCTGGAGCCTTCTGCCCTGCCCTGACCTGCCTTAGCTGGGGTCTTCCTCGTCATCCTTGGAATTCCCCCTCTGTGCTCTCATCCCTTGTGTCCTAGTTTTCATGTCTTCCTTTTTCTTGGATTACTGTCCTATTTAAATGAAGCACCTTTTCCCAGTAGCTTCTCAAGAAAGGATGTGTGTGATCTTGATGTATTGAGCACTTGCATATCTGGAAGACTCGATACTGCTCCAAGACTTCAAGGAGGCTTTAGCTGGGCTCACCTGAAGTGTTTAAGGCATTGGTTTGCTGACTTGTGGCTTCAGTTTCATTTTTGAGAAGATAAAACCCAATCTGATTCTTCATCCTTTGTAGGTGACGAGTTTTTGTTTTTTCTCCTCCTCTGGAAGCTTTTAGATCCTTCTTTATCCCCTGTTCCTATTAATGGAAATTTCCAGGGCTCTGTTTCCTTCTTAATCTGTACATTTGTGTCCTTACATTCTGGGAAATCTTTGATGTTTTCTTTCTCTCTGTGTTCTCTGTCCTGTTTTTCTAACAGTCTTCTCATTTCCACAATGGAACTCCCGGACTGGGCCTATAATCTTCATCTCTTTATCTTTTCCATCTCCCTAATGTTTTTTTTTTTCCTTTCCGTTTTCTGGGCACATACCTCAACTTTATTTTCTAATCCTTCCTTTGAGTTTTTAATTTCTGGTATCGTTTCTTTTTTTTTTTTTTCAGTTTCCAAGAAGTCTATTTTTGTTTTCTAAACGTTTCTTTCTTAAAAAATGCTATTTCTGTGGTTGTGATATCCTGATTCTTAGAAGAAACTTCATACATAGCCTTGATTTCCTCCAAGATGCATATTTTCCTATTTGTTTGTTTTAATTTCTGTCATGCTGGTGGCTTTCTTCGGATGTCCAGGGATGCTTGGTTGTCCAGGCATCTGGACGCTTTTGTGCATGGGGTACCAAAGAGCAGCTGGAAACTAGGTGCTTGTAAAAGGGGCTGCAGATGGTGACAGTGAGCTTGGCCACAGTGCAGAGGAGCTGGGCTGTTCCATTGGGGGCACTTCTGATATCTTCAAGTCTCTTTTTCTTGGATTGATCTGACTCTTCAGAGATAGCTTATCTGATCTTCTGCCTGGAGGTTAAAAATCTGTTTAGCATCATTTTGAGGGGCTAGTGGAAAAGAGGCCGAGGGTTTCAAAACTCAGGATGAAATTTGCACATCACCTCCCTTCTTTCCGTCTGGCCCTTGGTGTCCCCCAGGACTGTGACCCTCTGTTCAGCCCTCTCTGGAGAATAAATCCACGACCTCCTGTGGGGTGGGGGAAGGGCGGGTGCTTGGCTTCAGGGAGTGTAGAAGGTAGCTGGGGTGTCCAGCAGCTTCACAAACAGACTCTGACCCAATCCTTAGCTTTTTGTCTCTTCCTTGAGCCCCCTCTTCCAGAGGCTTCTGATGCTTCCAGTTTCTGCGGGTTGGGGTAGAAATGGGGGATTCTGTGGTGAAATTAGGTTGTTTCTCAGCTTTCTCTATTGCTGACTTAGACTTTTTTCTTGGTACTGTGCCCTGACTTGGCCTGTTTTCTGGTTTCCAAGGTGATGGTGCTGGTCTCTCCTCTCTAGTTCTTTCCAAACTGGTTCACATAATTTTGAAAAACCCTTTTACTGGTATTTTAGTAAGGTTTGGGGACAAAAGAGTGCTTGTACATGTGCTCAACCTAGCATCTTCTCGTGGAAATTCTCTCAGGCCTTCTTTTCCAAAGAAGTGACGATGATGACAGTAGACTTATCATATACTTCGGGCTTTACAGGAATAGTCTCAATGAATCCTTACCAGAAACCTAGGAGGTGGACAGGACCAGATTAGGACATTAACAATTGCGTCCCCAAACTATTGTGGTGCCCATATATGTCATCCAAAGTAAAAATAATATTAAATTATTAAGGAAGGAAGGGGCCACAGGGTTTTAATATTCCCCCTAATGTTGACCTGGGCGGGTTTTGTGAAATAGAGAATATAGAATTTTTCCTTCTGGGGGCAAGTACTCTTAATGATATTAGCTCCCTTTATAGCTGGGGAAACTAGCTCCCTTTATAGCTGGGGAAACTGAGGCTCAGGGAACTGAAGAACTTGCTGGAAGTCCGGTAAGTGTCAGAGCTGGGTGTGAACTTGTGTTATCTGACTCGGAAGCCTGAGTGTCGCCGGGGCACTAAGGCCACCCGGCTTGCCCTAGGTCCCGGGGAGGGCCAGCTGCCCCTGCAGGCCTATCTGTCGCATCTTGGGGTGTTGACGGTTCGGGGCTTGGCAGGCTGGAGTTGGCTTCGGTAAATGAACATGACGAATGTGAGGAAAGCACCACTACAGCCTTGCAGACAAGAGCCACTTTAGACCTTCCCTGTCCCCTCCCTGGGTCCCTGGGGTGGGGGAGGACTGCGAAAGGCAGACAATGTCTCGCTGTGGCATGCTAAGAGTGTGTGCACTTGCCCTGTGCATGATAGTGTTTATCTTCACCTTCTTAGCGCCAAATGGCCACACTCAGGGGACTAAAAGAGAAACAGCAGCCAGCCTTCACCAGCTCAGGGTCTTAGCTTGAGCCCTCTCCAAGCTCAAAACAAGCGGTGTTCTCGACTTCGCAAGTTCACACGCTCGGTGGCATCCTCTGTCCGGCCGGCCCACCCTGCGCCCAGAGGCTGCTCCCTCCCTCGTGATGTGCGTCTTCCCCCCCCAGGCAGTGCCGTGGACAGTGTGGGGCTATTGCCCCCAGGCCACCGAGGAGGAAACCGAGGCCCCGAGAGAGTAAGGGACTAGCTCAGGCTATGTCTTAGCCCGTTCAGGCTGCTGTAACAGAACCCCGTGGACGGGGCGGCTCATGAACGACGGAAATCTATGGCTCCCAGTCCCGGAGGCTGGGATCAAGTCCACCATCAAGGTGCCGGCAGGTTCAGTGACTGGTGAGGACCTTCTCCCGCTTCATGGGTGGTGCTTTCTCTCTGTGTCCTCACGTAGAGGAGGGGACCAGCTACTCTCTGGGGTCTCCTTTGTAAGGGCGCTAATGCCACTCTTGAGGATGGAGCCCCCGTGGCCTAGTCACCTCCCAAAGGCCACACCTCCTGATACCGTCACCTCGCCGGTGAGGATCTCAACCTATGACTTGGAGGAGACACGAACATTCAGACCGTAGCTCCTTATAATTAGAAAGGGGTTGAACTTGGCCTCATATTCCGTCCTCCCGATTCAGAATCATTGCTGTCTGTAATCACTTTATTGGATCACTATTTTAGATGATGATGATGATGATGATGGTGGTGGTGGTAACAATAACAATGATGTTAAGAGCAATTATTGAGTTCTTACGTGTAGTGTGGACAATTTTAAGCTCCTCCTGAATCCAGTCTCATTAAATTATTTCCACGGCTTTGAAAGGTCTGGATTTTTATCTACTTCCTGGTGAGGGAGACAGGCTCCGAGGGGCCAAGGTGGCTTGCCCGAGAGGTGGAGCCAGGAAGCGAATTCCAAGCTCCTTTGCTCCAGAGACATTGTTCCTACAAACATCTCTGGGAAGCGGAGCGGCCACTCGCGTCTCTGCCTGTTGGAGATTTTGCGGTGGCTCTCGGCTCTGCACCTGGCCTGGTCGGGGACGAGGGGCAATGGTGGCTCTGGCTGGCTGGCTCAGTTCATGGAGGCGCCGGGGTAGCTGGTTGGCACTCTGATTTATCGTGAAAAGCTCAAGCTCTTTGGTGCCCATGGTGCCTTGCAGGGAAGGGAGAGAACAAAGGAGAATCAATGTTTTTTTTAAAAAATCAACTGTAAACATTGAGTTGAGGAAGCAATATACTTAAGGGAGTGAACTTGGGAAGTCCACCTGACGCTCGGCAACGTGTTCCTTGTTGCAATACACATGTGTCGGCCCGCCCCGTCCTCCCAGCCCGGGGGTGGGGGAATCTGGCGCCCCGTTTCCGTGTTCATCCAACAGTGCCGATGGAGGAGGCCCTACTGTGTGCCAGATGCCGTCCTTGGCACGGGGGCGGAGTGTTAATCGGATCATCCCACAGATGACTGTGCTGGAGAGGGGAGGTCCGGGGAGCGGGAGGGCCACCTCTGGGGGCCTGGCCCGGGCTAGGGGGGCGGGGGAGTCCTTGGGAGGTGACATGTGGCCTCGACTAGGGAACTTGGTGTGGGGTCTCCGGGGGGGGCTGGAGCAGAGAGAAGGAGGGAGAATGTGGAAGGCAGGAGCGGAGGCCCAAGAAGGAGAGTACTGGTCCTCCCGCACCCCACGCCCCGTCACCAGCCAGTTTTGCTGTGAAGACGCCGGGCTTCATGCAGATTAAAAAACGCCAGTGGAGGCCCAGCAGGTGTCCCCGGAGCATCCTTTTCTACCCAGGTCTGCCTGGAGAGACGGGTGCGGGGAGGAAGGCTGGAAAAAGAGAATGGCCCTGACCTGCAGAATAGAGGTTTAGGACTCTGGAGCCGGGTTCGAATCCTGCAGGTTCAGTGCTGTTGCTCTGTGCCTCAGTTTCCTCATTTGTCCCATAAGGATGGTGACTGTGCCTACATCTAGTTGTTGTGGGGGCTTCTTTGGGCAGTGCCTGGTTGGGACACGTCTGACAGGCGCCAGTGGCCACCTGCCGAGGGCCGGCCGTCCAGGGCGGTGGACACGTTCACGTCCGCCCCGCCGAAGGTCTGGACCCCTGCGGAGTCGCCTTTGCGTGGGGCGGGAGGGAGGAAGCCTCTTTCCTGCACACAGCGGAGGCCGTGTCCTTCCTTCCTCGTTGGCCCCGGGCTATCGGTGACCTTGCGGGGACGCAGGCTTGGCCGCCTCCCTCCCGCCGGCCCCACGGCAGCCTGGCACAGGCACAGGGCGAGGCAGCGAGCCGGCCTGTGCCGGTCCCAGCTGGGTTTTCTCCTTTTATGGTCAGCCTGCGGGCTCGTGCCTGGGACTGGGCGAAATAGCTGGTCTGCGGGGAGCTGGGCACTCCTGACGGCCCCTGGGCGTGCGGCGAGGGACCGCCCAAGCCCTTCACCTCCTGGGGACCTGCCTGTCCAGGCCGGGCGGGGGCTGGGCGGGAGGAGGGGACAGAGGCACGTTTAAGGACGGAGCGGGGGAGTGACAGGAGCCCCGGCTCGGGTCTGGGAAGCTCAGCTGCGGGGAGGCCCTGCTGGCGGCCACCCCGGGCCCCAGGCCCCCAAATCTCCACTGAGGCCGGGTGCAGGGTCCTTTCCCACACGTCCCTCCTGATGCAGCTCGGTGGTCACCTCCGAGGTCACCTCCGCGGTCAGCGCTTCCTGCCTCTCTCAGGGAGGGTCAGAACCGAGCTCCGGGTTCCCGCACTCTGGACACGTGCCCGTCATGGCAGTGCGCACGTCTGTGGTCGTTTCTTTACTCGTCTGCCTAGCGCCGTGGGTTGGGAGCTTCTCCAAAGCGAGGACAAGTAGGCCTTGCTGGCTTCCGTGTTTCCTGGCACATAGTAGGGGGTCAGGACGAGTTCCCCGAGCGAATATGTGAACATGTCAATACGCGTTTCCCATTGCTTCTGCCTCAGTGGTCTCCCGAGACAGCGATTCAAGTCGACAAGCACTTCCTGAGCACCTACTGTGTGTCACATGTCGTTCCTGCCACCCGGGATCGGGCACAGCGTGGGAAAAGCGTCAAAAACAGTTTCGTGACTGCCAGAAACGTACCAGACCTGTGTGAAGTGTAGGAAGTCACATCTGTAACCATTTAGAGATAGAATAAAATTAACATTGTTTTTGCAAATCTTTAGTGCGGTATAATTTATGCACTGTAAATTAAATCATTTGAAGTGTACAATTCACCAGTTACTAGAGAACTTACAAGGTTATACAGCCATCACCGTGATTTGATTTTATGTTTCCAGTCTCCCAAAAGGAAATCTTGTGCCCATTTGTTGTCACTCTGTATTGTCACCCCCTGCCCCAGGCAACCACTCTCGCATTTTCTGTTTTTGTAGATTTGCCTGTTCTGGACGTTGCATGTAAATGGAATCATATAATACGTGACCTTTTGTGTCTGGCTTCTTTCTCCCCATGTAATGTTTTCAAAGTTCATCCATGATATAACATGTGCCAGAACTTTGTTCCTTTTTACGGTTGAACGATATCCTGTCATATGGCTATGTCACATTTTGTTTATCCATTTGCCAGTGGATGGACATTTTGGTTGCTTCTACTTTTTGACTGTTATGAATAACGTAAAGTAGCATAATTTTTACCAAAAGGGGAAAGAAACCCCCCATGCCGTATCGTCGAGAGATGGCCCACTACTATTCTACATAATCTGTATCTTTCTCCCCCTAAAAGTCTTAAAAAGTAGACAGGTTAATTAATGATCACAAGGAGGTTAATTGCTACAAAAGAGAAAACCTTTGGATTCAGGAGCTGGGGCCACCACTAGGCCCTGTGGCACCTTTATAGAATTAGAAAAAGGAACCCTCTTCTCAAGGCACTTTGCCTCCATCTGCTGGAAGATTATTATAATAAATACACAAATCTACAGTGATCAATGTGCATAGTTCTCCCTAGAGTTATGCAGTGTGCAATTTGCACCACTGTCCATGGCAGCCCTGCAGGTGGGGGGTACAGTAGAAAGGCCCCTGACTCAGCTCTAGAGGAGTGTGGAGCCAGAGAAGATATCATGGTGGAGGTGACTCCCAAGATGATGTTTCAAATATGGATTAAGGTATATACCCAAAGAATTGAAAACAGGTACTCAAATAGAAACAGGTACTCAAACTTGTACATCAATGTCCATAGCAGCACTACTCACAATAGCTAAAAGGTGGAAACAGCCCAAATGTCCATCAACAGATGACTGGAGGAACAAAATATGGTCTATGTATGCAGTGGAATATTATTCAGCCCTGAAAGGAATGAAGTACTGACACCTCATGGGTGAATGACGCAGATGGACCTCAGAAACATTACGCCAAGTGAAGACACCTAGGCACAAAAGACCACATGTGGTATGAGTCCATTTACGTGACATGTCTAAAATAGTAAATCCATAGAGCACATTGGTGGCTCCCTGGGATTATGGGAGTGACAGTCCTATTGTGGAGTGACAAAATGTTCTGGAACTAGATAGATGTGGTAGTTGTGCAACGTTGTGAATGTACTAAATGCCACTGAATTACTTTAAAATGGTTAAATCTGTGTTGTGTGAATTTCACTTCAATGAAAAAAAGAAATACAGAGAACGTATTGGGCAGGAGAGGTGCTGGTGGCAGGGGCCTGTGCAATGTTTGGAAGCGGCGAAACCGCTTTGCGTGGAGAACTCTGCTCTCTCAAGTCAGATACAAGCTCAGGCTTGCGGAAGGAAGCAGATAGAAAGTTCCAGAATCTCAGAGTTCCTGGTGTCCCACGTGAGCTGGCAAACAGCAGGCACAGGGAGCCCTCCGTCTGCCTGTCACTGGTGCTCTGTGAGCTTCCCACGCTTGCAGGCGGTGTGTTTCGGATGAGAACGTCCCAGGCCAGAGGTCTCCCGGAGGCACCCAGCATGGAGCCAGCCTGGCCACTCCCAAGCCTTCCCCTGGAGCCTGCCCTTCTCCTGGGGGCCTGTCGGCGTCTGACCCTATAAATCTCTCCTGCTCAGGGGCCAGGCTCCGTGAGGCTGCTGGGAAAGGCTGCTTCTCCCCCGGAAGCCGATGGATCAAGATAGCCTATCTGTCTGTCTGTCTCCATATCCTTCTTTAAAATAGTGGCGGTTTTCTGGCCAGCCCAGGAGGTTCTGTTTCTGCCTGGGTTCCAACCGCGGCATGCTTGGTCCTCTCTCTCTCTCTCTCTCTCGATGTTGCACCCTTCCCTGTCTCAATCAGTTTTTATCCTGGGGGGAAGTCCCACCAGCACGTGAGTGTAGGTTAGCTGAGGAAGGCAAAATAACGCATCGGCAAAAAGCACGGTCTTTGGAAACAGGCAGGTCCCAGGTTCGAGTCCCTGCCCGCCATAGTAGCTGTGTAACTGTGTTAGTTGCCGTGGCTGCCATAACAAACGACCGCTAACTTGGTGACTTAAGACAACAGGAATTTACTCTCTCTCGGTTCTGGAGGCCACAGGTCTGAACCAAGGTGTTGGCAGGGTTGGTCCTCCTGGAGGCCTCGGGAGGAGGCTGTTCCGTGCCTCCCCGCCGTGTTCTGGTGGCTGCCAGCAATCCCTGGTGTCCCTGCCTTGTGGGGGAACCACTCCAATCTCAGCTGCCGCCTTCACACGACATTCCCCCCTGTGACTCTCATCTCCCTCTCCTTGCCCTGATAAATAAGGACCCAGCCATTGACTTAGGTCCCACCCTGACCCAGGATGATCTCATCTCAAGATCTTTACCTTAATTACATCAGCAAGCCCCTTACTCTGAACAAAGTCACACTCTGAGGCTCTGAGTGGACGTGTCTTTCAGGGGCCACGATGCCACCCACCTCGGTGACCGCAGGCAAGAAGCCACGCCTCTGAGCCTTGCTTTCCTTACCTGCAAGACAGAGGCGATGATGGTCGCGCCCGCCTCGGGGGCTGCGGTGAGGATTCGGTGGGTCACGTTAGCTCAGGAGGAGCTCAGAACAGGCCAGCTGCAGCCAGCACTTAGGGGGACGGGAGCTCTTAGTGGCACTACGGCTGGGTGGCTGTTTTCTCTCTTCTCTAAGCTTTGTGGTCGTGATGGTTCCACCGAGAACAATGTATTTTGTTCCACTGACCATTTTGGGGGGAGATGAGGAAGCAGCTATGTGTGTTCATAGCACAAACATAACCAGGATAGAAGTAGGCGGGGTGAAAGTCGGTCTCTGTCCTGTCCTCGTCCTCTGTCCTGTCCTCGTTCTCAGTCCTTCAGACCCGGTGGTCAGGGACAGCCACCGCTGGCAGTGTCCTGAGCAGCTGCACAGTATACTCACTGCATATACCAGTGTGTATGTAAAGGTGTGTGTGTGCATACGTGTACATATCTATGCGTGTCTGTGTGTGTGTGTGTGCATTTGTGTGTTTCCCGCTTTTTAAAACATAGCATCACCTAGGCTTTCGTCCTTAGCTTGCCGTGTCTCGGAGATTGCTGTGCATCCACCCATGACTTGCTCCCTGCTTTTCAGCGGCCGCCTAACGCGCTGTCTCGTGGCCACGCAGAACCGGAACCCCAGATAGACCCGAGTAGCCGTCAGTGGCCGGACTGGTTGAGTGGCTTTTTTCTAGTCCCTTGCTGTTGCAGACACTCTTGCAGGGAACAACTGTGTGCCTGTCTCTGGGCACGTGTTTGGGTGTCTCGGATGCATTTTGGGGTTTCAGAGCAGCCCAGGAGTCCCCACAGGGATCCGTGTAGCTGGCCTGGAAGAAGGACTGCAGGCTAAGGGAGGGTCCTGATGCCAAGGGGGGACGTTCCCGCCTTCTGCCCTGCCCAATCCCATGGCCTTTCCTCCTGCAGAAGCTTCCCCTGGGCCCTCGGCTCAGAGGTCAGGCTTGCCTGAGTTGGAGCCTCCCGCACCCCTAAGCACGGCGCCTGGGGCTGCTCTGGCCCTGCTGCCGCCTTGATGTGGAAAAGTGAGTGAGGAAGATGAACTAAATATCCTTCTGGCTCGTCTGCCTTTGGTCCTGAGGATTTGGTTCAGTCAGGCCCCCGAGCATCATGTGTACACTGAGAGAAGAGAGAGAGGATGGGGTGGAAGTGGGCATGGGATCCAGGGAGCTGGCCCAGTCATCTTGCTCATCATGCTCTGGGTGGGCCAGATCCTCTCCCTAGGATGTAAATCCCCCCACCTCTACACACGGTCACTATTGTTCTCTCTGGCCCCCAGTGGTACACAGGCACAGCTTTCTTCAGTCCCATCTGTCTGTCTTCCTGTCTGTCCATCCATCCATCCTCCTTCCCATCCATCCATCCGTCCTCCCACCCATCCATCCATCCATCCTCCCTCCCATCCATCTATCCTCCCTCCCATCCATCCTTCCATCCTCCCATCTATCCATCCATCCTCTCACCCATCAATCCATCCTCTCACCCATCAATCCATTCTCCCATCCATCCTCACATCCATCCTTCCATCTACCCATCCATCAACCCACCCACTATCCTCCCACCATTCATCCTGTCATCCATCTACCTATTCATCCATCCACCCATCCTCCCATCCATCCATCCACCCATCCTCCCATCCATCCATCTACCCTCCCATCCTCCCATCCATCCACCCATCGATCGATCCATCCGTCTACCCACCC
>VSMD01007704.1:0-152844 GCA_008750895.1 Mirza zaza | reverse complement strand
TGTGTCCTGTTATCAGCTCTTGTTCCTGAAGAGAGAACTCTAGTGCCTCAGGTGGTGGGTGGGGCCCTGGGACTTCCAGGTGTGTCCTTTTCTCCCCTTTAGTGAGGGCTGGTCTAGGGGAGAGTCTGGGCGGAGCTGAGTTGGGAAAGCCCGCCCTCAGCCACTACCAATGTCGTCAGCAGGGGTCAAAGTTCTGTTCTCTGCTTCCAGGCAAAGCTGACAGGGAGGGGCTGGAATGGCCCCGCTCAGTCAGAGAGTCTGCGTGTGGGGGTGGGGCTGTCCGAGACCCCCAGTCTGGAGCGGGCCTGGCCTCTTTCCACCATCCCCAACTCCGCAGCTACTCCTGGGCCTCTGTCAGCAGGCCAGACCACACGCCACCAGGCCTCCCCTGGCTGTGATGCCGGCGGGGAGGTTCCCTGTGCAGGAATGCCACCTGGGCTGGGTGCACAGCCTCCCTTTGAGGGGAGGGTTGCCCTCTAGGATGCTGATCTGCCCCTGAAGGCACACACACCTCAGCAGGCTGTTCACGTATATCCCTTCTGTGCCCCGGGCAATGCGAGGCCTCGGTGCACGGGATGTGGTCTGCAGGTCTGACCTCTGGGTCCCAGAGTTCAAACTTTGTCCCCCCCAGGGAGACTAGTGCCTGTCTCAATTTACCCACAGGGAGCCCAAGCCGGGTCTATGTCTCTCCACCTCAGGCTCTGCCCGGTTCTCCTGGGATCACCGTGCCAGCAGCACCTGGGAGGGCTGGCGGGCAGAGAGCTCACAGTCTGAGTTCCCCTTAGTCAGCTGTTGTAGAGTCCCAAAAGGGAAGGTCCTGTTCCCTGGAGGTGCCTCCGGCTGGTGGCTATATTGTCTCTCTGTCTCTCTGGGCAGCCGGGGGTAGGGTCGGGGGAGGGGAGGAGGAGGCAATATGGCGTCTGCTGCGTGGCTCGGGTCTGTGCACACGGAGGTGCCCCGAGGGAGTTGGGAGCCTGGTGCTGTGTCCGCTACTGGCCTACCGCTCACTGGCGGCGGTTGTCGCAGGTCCCTCTGCTTGCTGGGGAGCCCACCAGCAGTCCAGGATGCAGGGGAGGGGAAACGGCAGATCCACCTACCCTTTCCGCTGGTCTCTTGGCTGCTCCGGGGGTCCCAGCTTCCAGTTCTCCTCCACGACCTCCTCCCGTGGAGTCTCCTGTGGTCTCAGGTACTCCTCCTGCCGAACCTCATCCGATGTAGGCTCGTCTTCTTGCTTCTTTCTTCTAATTTCTTCTAGATTCTGTCTTTTCTTCAGAGACACTCTGTCTGGCGGTGTTTCTCATCCGCCATTTTCTCTGCACTCTCACAAATTTCATTCTTGAGATGCAAGTTTATACATACAATTGAGATATATATTTTTGAGCAAAAGCATATAATTTAGGTGTAATATTATTTTTAGTTGTTTTAGGTTTCATAAGAAATTCTTATTTTTTTCTATCTTTCCTATAAAATCTATATGTCTTTGGGGAAATAAATTCCAACTTAAATACTTTATTATGTACTTTTGTTTGACTCACATTTTACTTAAAATTAGAGTAATTCATATCTTAATAAGGTAATTAAAAGAAAAATGATTGATATAGTTTCATGAAGTATATAGTATGTTAAATTTGAAGTTTTCCTTAAAGAAAATTGAACATAAAACTAGTGAAAAAATATTCTTGAATGAAGATGCTCTTGTTGGTAGAAAATAAAAATACGCAACACTGTTATTTATGTAAATATAATTAAGCTTCTGTCTATATATCTATTTAACACAGCACACATCAAAAAATAATCTGAAGCTTTTTCCCTAAAATGAATGGGATATTTTGGGTAGTTCCCTTAATATATCAGCACCGAAACAGAAAGAACTCACATTAAGAGTCCCTAGTTGACTTCACAAGTTTTTTCCCCCTACAGAATATAGTGACATATTATTTAAAAGATGTAAGTAAAATAAATAAATAAAAGATGTAAATAAGCTGAAGTTTGAAATATACATTTATTTTAATCTTTTTCTAATTTTATGGTAATATTTCCAAATATTTAATTATTTCAAAGCAATCTATTATATTTTTTACTGTACCTGTTTATACCCTGAGAACAAATATGTACAGTTATATAAGCTAAAATTTTTTAAATAATAATTTTAAGATCCCAGAGAGAGTCTAAAAGAGAACTGAAAGGCTCAATTAAGGGCAAAGGAAAATGATGTACAATATGAGGACAACTTGGCAGCCAATAGTTAAAGGAAAACATTCTTGAAGATAACCAGGATTGACTGAAAAATGTCAAGAATGATTGGCAGTTCAGGATGTCAGGCTGGGCAAAACACAGCACTTAGAGGAAACTGAAACCTAACTACAGTATAAAGGATGCCAGGATGCTGATCATGCAAAACATGCCACAGGTATAAGGTGCCATGAACAGACAGAAAACAATGGGGTTCAAATATGAACTCAGCCTCATATTGTCTATAGAATTTAACATCAGTTTTGCATCTGAAATTTTCCCTTTTCACTTTTTCTTGAAGTAGAATTAGGTATATAAATCAAGAGTCAGTAAATGTTTTCTGTAGAGGGGCAGAGAGTAAATACTTCTGGATTTGTAGGACATACAACCTCTGTTGAATCTCCTAATCTCTAACATTGTAGCATGAAAACAACCATATTCTAATGGTAAAGATTGGGCATGGTTGTATTCCATCCAATAAAATGTATTGATACATGTAACCAAAAACATTTATACCCCTGGCAATTTTAAAATAATAAAAAATAAAATAAAATAAAAAAATTTATTAATGATTCTAAAATTTGAATTACATGTTTTTCACAATTACTGAAATATTATTCTTATTTGGACTTTTTAAAAGCATTTCAGAATGTAAAAAACATTCTTATTTGTAACTATATAATAATCAGAGGTGGGCTAGCTTTAACTTGTAAACTGTAGTTCTCTTATGCCTGGCATAAAGATATATATTGCTATCATAAAAAGTTTATATTGGGTCTAGCAATTGAGTGTATCAGTTAGTTTTGTTATATCGCAACCCACCACAGAACTTTAATGACTAAAACAATCACCATTTATTTTTCCTGGTTTTAAGGATCAGTAATTTGTATTTGGCTAAATTAGATAGTTCTGATCATGGCCAGACATGGCTATTCTTGATTGAGCTCACTGTATGTTCAAGACCTTATCTAGGAATAGTGGTTTATGATGGACTTGCCTAGGACAGCTGTGACTAGGAGAGCTTTTCTATACATGGCCACTCATTTTCCAGCAGTCTCCCTGGGGTTGTTCACAGAGAAGTCAAAGGGTTCTAGTAGGATGAAAGCAAAAACTTTAAGGCCTCTGAGGCCTAGACTTAAAAAATGCACAATGTCATTTTTCTTGCATTCTGTTGGTCAAAAACAAGTCATAAAGCCAGCCCCAATTCAAGAAGTGAGAAAAGAGACTATCTCTTGCAGGGAGGAACTGCAAAGAATTGTGGTTATTTTTACAACCTGCCACACTGAGCCCCCAAAGGCATTTAAATAGTTGTTATTGAAGGTACATTTGAAATTGAGACCTTTAAAGTAATGTATTAGGGTCTATCACAGCAGATTTCAATGGGATATAATAGAGAGTATTCACATTTAACCCCACACACACACCTCAGTCAAAAGTATATTTATGGTGCTGTAACAGAATACATGTGCCTGACTAATTTATAATGAACAGAAATTTATTCCTTGCAGTTCTGGAGGCTGGGAAATCCAATATCTGGTGCCCACATCTGGTGAAAGACTTCTTGCAGCTCCATCCCATGGTGGAAAGGCAAAGGGCAAAAGAGGGTAACAGAGAGACAAAAGGGCGCCAAACTCTATAATGAATGCACCCCAGCAATAATAACAGCATTAATCCATTCATGAGGGCTCCCTCATGGTCCAATCACCTCTTAACAGTCCCATCTCACTGTCGATACTGTAAGAATGACAATTAAATTTCAACATGAGTTTAAGAGGGGACAAAATTCAAACCACAGCATCTCCAAAAACCTATACCATAGAGTCCTTGAAATTACCCATTTTCTGCTTTTTTAAAACAGCTTTATAGAGGTACAATTAATATACAGTGAATTATATATATCTAATATGTACAGTTCGATGAGTTTGGACATATTCCAACACCATTATACCATCACCACTATCAAGGCAATAGACTTATCCAACACTTCCCAAAGTTTCTTTGTGTCTCATTGATTTTTTTTTGTAAGAAAATTTAACATGAGATCTACCATCTCGACAAATCTTGAAGTATGCAATACCATATTGTTAACTATAGGCATTATTTATATAGCAGATCTCTTGAACTTATTCTCCCAGCATAACTGAAATTTTATACCTATTTGCTTCACCCATTCCCAAACTCTGGCAACTATGATTTTGTTCTCTGCTTCTATGGCTTTTACAATTAAATACTCATAAATGTAGACTGATGTAGTATTCATCTTTCTGTGCCTGGTTTATTTTACTTAGCATAATGTTCTCCAGTTTCATCCATGTTGTCACAGGTAACAGGATTTTCTTCTTTTTTAAGACTGAAAAATATTCCGTTGTGTGTGTGTGTGTGTATATATATCACATTTTCATTCTTTATTTTTTTTTTAATTTCAGCATATTATGGGGGTACAAATGATCTTAACTTTGCCCCACCCAAGTCAGAGCTTCAAGCATGTCCATCACCCAGACAGTGAGCAACACACCCATTAGGCATGAATATACCCATCCCCTCCTCCACCCTCCCATCTGCCCAACACCAATGAATGTTATTACTATATGTGCATTTAAGTGTTGATCAGTTAAAAACAATTTGATGACGAGTACATGTGGTGCTTGTTTTTCCATTCTTGTGATACTTCACTTAGTAGAATGGGTTCTAGTTCTATACAGGATAATACAAAAGGTGCTAGATCACTATTGTTTTTTGTGGCTGAGTAGAACTCCATGGTATACATATAACACATTTTAATAATCCATTCATGGATTGATGGGCACTTAGGTTGTTTCCACATCTTTGCAATTGTGAATTGTGCTTCTGTAAACATTCTAGTACAGATTTTTTTTTTATTTTAGCGTATTATGGGGGTACAAGTGTTAAGGTTACTTATATTGCCCATGCCCCTCTCCCCCCTCCAGTAAGAGCTTCAAGCATGTCCATCCCCCAAACGTTGCACATCTTACTTGTTGTGGTTGTATATACCCCTTCCCTCTTCCCCCCTCCCACCCTCCCGACACCTGATAAATGTTACTCCTATATGTTCACTTAGGTGTTGATCCGTTAATACCAATTTGCTGGTGAGTATATGTGGTGCTTGTTTTCCATTCTTGAGATACTTCACTTACTAGAATGAGTTCCAGCTGTATCCAGGAATATACAAGAGGTGCTATATCACCATTGTTTCTTAAACCTGAGTAGTATTCCATGGTATACATATACCACATTATATTAATCCACTCATGAATTGATGGACACTTGGGTTGTTTCCACAGCTTTGCAATTGTGAATTGTGCTGCTATAAACATTCGAGTGCAAGTGTCTTTTTCATAAAGTGACTTTTGATTTTTTGGGTAGATGCCCAGTAGTGGAATTGCTGGATCAAATGGTAGATCTACTCATATCGCTTTGAGGTATCTCCATATTGCTTTCCACAGAGGTTGAACTAGTTTGGAGTCCCACCAGCAGTGTAGGAGTGTTCCTCTCTCTCCACATCCACACCAGCATTAGTTGTTTAGGGACTTTTTGATAGAGGCCATTCTCACTGGAGTTAAGTGATATCTCATTGTGGTTTTGATTTGCATTTCCCTGATGATTAGAGATGTTGAACATTTTTTTCATATGTTTGTTGGCCATTATTCTGTCTTCTTTTGAGAAGTTTCTGTTAATGTCCTTTGCCCATTTTTCGATAGGGTTGTTTGATTTTTTCTTGCTGATTTTCCTGAGTTCTAAATAGATTCTAGTTATCAGCCCTTTATTAGATGTGTAGCTTGCAAAAATTTTCTCCCATTCTGTGGGTTGTCTGTTTGCTCTCTTGACAGTTTCTTTGGCTATGCAGAAGCTTTTTAATTTCATTAGGTCCCATTTGTTTATTTTTGTTGCTGTTGTGATTGCCTTTGGGGTCTTCTTCATAAATTCTTTGCCTAGGCCAATATCTAGGAGAGTATTTCCAACATTTTCCTCTAGAATTCTAATAGTTTCACACCTAAGGTTCAAGTCTGTTACCCAGCACGAGAGGTGAAAGGTGTGGGTCTTGGTTCAACATATGCAAATCTATAAATGTAATTCACCATATAAACAGAAGCAAAAACAAAGACCATATGATCCTCTCAATAGAAGCAGAGAAAGCATTTGACAAAATTCAACACCATTTTATGATAAGAACGCTCAACAAAATAGGTATAGACGGAGCTTACATAAAAATGATACAAGCCATATGTGACAAACCCACAGCCAATATCATACTGAATGGGGAAAAATTGAAACATTCCCACTTAGAACTGGAACAAGACAAGGTTGCCCACTATCTCCACTTCTGTTCAACATAGTGCTGGAAGTCCTCGCTACAGCAATCAGACAAGAGAGCGGAATTAAGGGCGTCCAAATGGGAGCAGAAGAGATCAAACTGTCACTGTTTGCAGATGACATGATATTATACCTAGAAAACCCCAAGGATTCAACCAAGAGACTCCCTGATCTGATAAATGAATTTGGTAAAGTCTCAGGATACAAAATCAATACACAGAAATCAGAGGCATTCATATACGCCAACAACAGTAAAAGTGAGAATCAAATCAAAGACTCAATTCCCTTCAAAATAGCAACAAAGGAAATAAAGTACCTTGGAATATATTTAACTAAGGAGATAAAAGACTTCTACAGGGAGAACTATGAAACACTGAAGAAGGAAATAGCAGAGGATGTAAACAGATGGAAGAATATACCATGCTCATGGCTCGGCAGAATCAACATTGTTAAAATGTCTACACTACCCAAAGTGACCTACAGAGTCAATGCAATCCCTATCAAAATACCATCATCATTTTTCACAGATATAGAAAAAATAATTTTATGCTTCCTACGGAACCAGAGAAGACCCCATATAGCAAAATCAATCCTAGGCAATAAAAACAAAATAGAAGGTATCAATTTACCAGACTTTAAACTATACTACAAGGCTATAGTCATTAAAACAGCTTTTTACTGGCACAAGAACAGGGACATTGACCAGTGGAACAGAACAGAGAACCCAGATATAAAACCATCCTCATATAGCCAACTAATCTTCGACAAAGCAGACAAAAATATACACTGGGGAAAAGAATCCTTATTCAATAAATGGTGCTGGGAAAACTGGATAGCCACATGTAGAAGACTGAAACAAGACCCACACCTTTCACCTCTCACAAAAAATCAACTCACGCTGGGTAACAGATTTTTTTAAAAATAGAATGCCCTTTGTTCTTTTGGGTAGATGTCCAGTAATGAGATTGCTGGATCAAATGGTAGATCTACTTGTAGCTCGTTGAGGTATCTCCATATCACTTTCCACAGAGGCTGTACTAGTTTGTAGTCCCACTAGCAGTATATTAGTGTTCCTATCTCTCCGCATCCATGCCAACATTTATTGTTTTGGGACTTTTTGATAAAGACCATTCTCACTGGAGATAAGTGATATCTCATTGTGGTTTTAATTTGCATTTCCCTGATGATTAGAGATGTTGAGCATTTTTTTTCAGATGAACAGAAACTTTTTAAAAGAAGACAGACTAATGGCCAACAAACATATGAAAAATTCTCAACATCTCTAATCATCAGAGAAATGTATATCACATTTTCATTATTCATATATCTGATAATGGTTAATTTCCAAATAAAGAAGGAATGTTTACAACTCAACAGCAAAAACTAAAATAAAATATTAATAAACTAAAATAACCCTGTTTAAAAATGGGCAAAGAACTTGAACAGACATTTCTCCACAGAAGGTATATAAATTATCAACATATATTTGAAAAGATATTCAAGATCATTAATTATCAGAGAAATGCAAATCAAAACTAAAATGAGATATCATTTCACACTTATAAGGATGGATATTATAAAAAATAGATAAAAGTTGGTGAGGATGTGGAGAAATTGGAACCCTGTATACTGTTGGTGGGAATGTAAAATGGTATATACCTATAGAAAGCAGTGTGAAAGTTTCCCCAAAAAATAAAAATATAATTACCATACGATCTAGCAATCTAAGTTCTGGGTATATATCTAAGAGAGTTCAAATCAGGATCTCAAAGAAATATCTATTCTCCCCTGTTTTGTGCAGCATTATTCACAATAGTGCAGATATTAGGAACAAATGAAGTGTCCATTAAAGGATGAGTAGAAAAAGAAAATGTAGTGCGTGTGCAGTGCACACACATGCACAGTGGGATTTTATTTAGCCATTTGTTTTACATGTCTTTCACTGTGAGCTTCATTTTTGCTATGTCCTTTGGTACACCATAAGCTTGGTTCTACAAATTACAGTTGTTGATTTGTACTTGATCTGCTTCTCTTATAGGCAACTCTGCATTAAATGCTTTAGAGTAAGTAGTGGCAGATATTTTTTTTATTAACCCAGATAGTAGAATAACAAAATTTTATTTAAGAAGTGCTATTAAAAATTATAACAGCCCTATATTAATTATGAAATTTATATAAAACCATTAGAATACCAACCTTCATCTTTTAGCATTTTGATTAGATTTACCCAAATAACAACAGGTATTTACAGCTAGATTTTTTGTTTGCTTAGTTAAAAAATTATTAATATAAGTCCTTCACATTCAAAAGAATTTTTCTTTATGTGTATGCAATTTAGACATAAGAATCCTGGAGTTCAGTGATATCAATATAAATATGCAGGCTTTTCTTCCTTGTATTTGGAATTTGCATATGAATGCCAAATGTTTGGAACCATACCTATATAGAAAATTAATCTTCTCATACTAAGGAAATAATTAAAACACTTTCTCCCCATTGGGCTGTCACCTGTTACTGGGTTTGGCATGTGGTGTAGTCATTAATATCTTTGCTAAAAATTCCTTCACTAAAACCATCAAAGTTAATGTAGTTTGTTTTAAGTAACTAACAAATTCTTGAAAACCTGTGAGTTTCCTCTGAGGAATCATCATAAAGAAAGTTATAAAATTAGAGCCTAAGAATTATTTAGTTAGAGACAAAGTCTCACTCTGTTGCCCAGGGTAGAGTGCCATGGGATCAGCCTAGCTCACAACAACCTCAAATTCCTGGGCTCTAGCAATCCTACTGCTTCAGCCTCCCAACTAGCTGGGACTACAGGCAAGCGCCATCATGCCCAGCTAATTTTTTCTATATATTTTTAGTTGTCCAGCCAATTTCTTTCTATTTTTAGTGGAAATGAAGTCTCGCTCTTGCTCAGGCTGGTCTCGAATTCCTGAGCTCGAATGATCCTCCCACCTCAGCCTCCCAGAGTGCTAGGATTACAGGCATGAGCCACCACACCAGGCCCTAAGAATTATTTTTTACTATAAATTAAACATAGAGGGTCAAATGATAAAATTATATCCCATCAAGCATTTATGAACAGTTTTAATTGCATTTGGGGATCAAATTGCCAGGAAAAAAATTATATTCTTAGAATGATTTTATTAAAGTTACTTTTATTTCATTATGGATATTTAGGCATTTTAAATGATGCAAATTTACTTGTACATATTATTACTAAGTAGTATTTCAGTAATCTATTACGGTGCTACACACAATCCCTCAAAATCAGTGGTATTTATTTTATCCATGAATCTACAATTTGAGCAGGGATTAGCAGTGACAGATTATCTGTTCAATTTGGCATCAAGTTGGGTGGTTTATAGACTGAGTCTAGAATCAGCAGAAGGTTGGTTCACTCACATAGCTGGTGGTTGTTGCTGGCTATTGACTATGATATTTAATATGGCCCCCAAAGATATCCACATCCCATTCCCCAGAACCTGTGAATACATTGAGTTCCATGACAAAAGGGAATTACTGTTACAGAGGCAAATATGGTAGCTAATCAACTGACCATGAGATGGAGAGATTGTCCTGGATTATTCAGGTGAGCTGAATCTATTAATAATCACGAATCTTTCAAAGTAGAAGAAAAGACAGAAGATTTAGAATGATGTGAAAGGAACTTGACCCCCTTTTAATGGCTTTGAAGGTGGAGAAAACAAACAAAAAGACAAGGAATGAGCAACTTCTAGATGTTGGAAAATCAAGAAAACAGATTAAGGACATAGCCCTGCTAATACCTTGATCTTAACACCTGAATTGCATTTTAGATTTCTGACCTACAGAACTATCAGATAATAAATATATATTGTTTTAAGCCACTAAGTTTGTGGTAATTTGTCAAAGCAGGAGTGGAAAAAGTACAGCTACACAGAGCCATTCTACGTGACCTGGACTTCCTTCTGATATAGTGAATGAGTTCCAAAGATAAGATTTCTGAGGGATAGGAACAAGTGGAGGTTGTATCGCCTTTTATGTCCTAGCTTCTAAAACCATGCCGCTTCTCTTCTGCCAATATTCATCAAGGCAGCCATAATGTCCCACTCTCCTTGTCCATTTGGGCTGCTATAAAATAAAATATATACCTTAGACTGAGTAATTTATAAATAATAGAAATTTAGTGTGCACAGTACTGGAGACTGGGAAGTCTAAGATCAAGTTATCAGCAAATTTGGTGTCTGGTGACTCTGATTAATAGATGGTGCTTTGTTACCACAGCCTTACATGCCAGAAAGGGAAAATGTCCCTCAAGCCTTTTTCAAAAGGGTACTAAATCTATTAATAAGGTTCATGACCTAATCACCTCCTAAAGATCCCACCTCTTAATACTATCACACTGGGTATTAGTTTCCAACATATGAATTTTGAGGCGACACTAAAATTCAGATCATAGAACCTACCAAGATTCAATAAGAGGGCATTAGAATCTTCCTATTGATAGGGAAGTGGGAATGTTTTTGAAGGGAATATAGAGCTGCAAATATTGCTTTCACCATTTTTGAAGTATTAATACAATATGTCAAAAACAGTTCTATTACCCATGCTCATCAACTAGCTTCTAAAATCCAAGTGATCTCAAGGAGCATTATCTTTATTTGTAGTCAAATAAAAAGTCTAATCCATTTTACAATCTGAAGTCCTCCCCATCCCGAAATTTCTTTCTTTTATAGCAAGTGGCATCAGCCTGAAAACTTTTGCCATGATAAATTAATCCTGTGAAGAAATGTGTGGAATGTGTGCTAAGCTAAATGATAAGGTGGCATAAGCCCACCTCATCAGCAGTTACAGACTTCATCACCACACTCATAGTTTTGTTTCAAGGGAAACCCCTGTGCAGCACAGGGGACTTTTGAGCTCCTGAATCCTAACTCCAGCACCTCTCACCTGTTTTCATTATCTATACACTCAGTGTTGTTCTCAGCCCTTTGGAAGGTGACTTGATAGCCCCAAACCTTTTCTCCACCTTGCTCCTGCCCTGGAATTTCCGGTATCTTCTTTAATTCTGAGTCCTTCTCTCTCTTCTGGAAGCCATTGTGCTACTGCATTTTTTAACCTTTTTTTCTTATTATCCACTAGTTTCCTTGCATTATAAATATTCAAAGCTATAGAAATGTACAGATATAATAAGCATCTTTGTACCACCACCTTGATGTAAAACATGAAATCTCATTCTTCTCTCAAATCACTTTAAAAACAAATAATATGAATATACTCAGCTAAAGCTTCTCACTCCTTTTCTAGCTTCCTTGTCCACTATCCTGAAGTTTATTTGCAATATTCCCATGAAAGGTTATTTCACTTTTGCGTATTAAAAGATGATAGATAGATACATAGATAGATAGATAAATAGATAGATGAGAGAGAGAGAGACTTAGTCCATTCAGGCTGCTATACAAAAATATCATAAACTGGGTAGCTTGTAAATAATAGAAGTTAATTTTTCACAGTCGTGAAGCCTGGGAATTCCAAGGTTAAAAAATTAGCAGCTTTGGTGTCTGATGGGTGTCTTTTTGTTCATAAATTGCACCTTCTCGTTGCATCCTTGCATTGTGGAAGGGTGAGATGCCTCTTTCAGACCTCTCTTGTAAGGGTCCCATTCATGAGGGATCTATTTCCATGAATTAATCACTTCCCAAAGGTTCCACTTCCTAATACTACTGCATTGTGAATTAGGTTTCAACATTTGAATTTGGGGAGAATACAACCATTCAAACCATAGAATATCTCCATTATTTTCTGCGTAATACATTTGTTTAAAATACAAAAGATTATTATTAGGTAAATAAAAGTATACATGGTATTTGAAGATCGCAAAGATAATGAAAGTGGTTATATGAATAAATAAAGTTTGGGAAACTTTTTCTTTAATATCACTATCATCAGGAGATTATAGGAAAATAAGGCAGAGTCAGCTATCATCTTAACAGTCAGACTGTCTCTGTTTTGTCCCTTTCTCGTGAGCATACTGGTCACTCAGATCATCGAACTCTTTCCTGATAATCCTAAACACAGTTTTCCTCCAACATTTGCTCCATTAAACCACTATTAATATGTGATATTTGATGCGGAATCAAAATCTATTTGCCACGCTTACCATGAACTTGTTTTTCAGAACCATAGCTGAGAAGAGATTTAACAGGAAGATGTGGGGATTGAAGGCACAGCAGGAGAACGGATGAGAGAATAGAGTCTGCATTTATCGGCTACGGGCAGCTGGAAGGCACGGTGAGGGTGTTGGGCATACAAGGCAAAAGACTAGAAAAAGGAGGCAAATCTGACAGAAATCTGACAACATAGCTTTCCTGCATAGAAACACCTAGAGGCTTGCTGGTTTTTGTAAGATGAACTCCAAACTATTTAAATTGAGGTTCAAGGCCTGCATGATCTGGCCATGGGCCACCTATCCACCCATTTGTCTTCAGTAGCCACCAATGTACTTTTTCTCCCACATGCTATCTGCCTTCCCATCAATGGGCTGCTGGATTGTTCCATATGTCTCTGAGAATTAGAAACTCTGTCCATATAACCTACCCCTACCTGTTATATTCTCTACCTTTCTTTTAGTCTACTAATTATTTAAGGCACAGCCCAGATATTAGCCCCACAGTAAATCTCCACAGCATATGTCTGCTCCTCTGCTTTTCCATTGTAATTTGCTCATTCCTCTGGTTTGACAAGTCTCATGTTGTGTGATGTCACACATGTGTTGGTCCCTAGTGCAGGGATCATAACTAGCTCTGAATCTCTAGAACCTAGCATTGCACATAGCACTAAATATGTATTTGAATCAAAAATTGCCACAGTTTCATCCAGGCAAGACCCTGTATTGATAGTTCCAAATGCTTTATCAATGATAAGTAAAGATTTGAATTTTAGTATTCTAAGTGGACAGTCCTGCTTCCTGCACAGGCTGTGCTTTCTTAGTGCAGTTGCAGAATGAAAACTAATCTTTCCCCTTGGGGTATGTTGTAAGAAGTGAGCATGTTAATTTTTACAAATAATGAAATCATACATAGCAAAGATATCTGAAATATGGCAGTGAATAAAGCAGATAATTTTCCATTTTAAGATAGAAGAACCATTGATCTCAGAAAGAAATGAGATAATCATTCAATAAGATGAATTTTCCTAGTGCAGGCAGACATCAAGTAACAATTTAAGAGGTTAACTTTTATATTTGATTTGGGTTTATGTTTTCTGGGTTTAAATTTGATTTGATTTATGTTTTCTTTTTCCAATGACTCATAATGGTTGCTTAGGATTAGAACCTATTTTGTGCTCTAAAGTTTTATACTTTCTCAATCTGAATCATAGCATCATAATATCTTATATATAATAATCACCTAGTATTTGTTATAGAAGTGGATAAATAAATAAATGCTTTCATTTACCTAGGTGTAGTCTTTCAAAAAATCACAATATAGTGTTCTTTAGAACTTATCTATCCTGATAAGAATTTCAGAATGTAACTATGCACCCAATATAAAATTTCTAATGTTATTTTCATAGACACAGTCATTAATTGTGCTAAACTATATTAAGTAGGTCTAATCACAAACCACATTCACGTACTTTTATTTATCTTTTTTTCCTCAGGAATTACTCTTAGTTATAATACATGTATATCATGATTCATTACCCATTAATTTTATATTTTCAGTGTCATTTCTTTTGATAAAAATACACCTATTTACTTTAAGATATTTATAGTCTACAATATTGAAGATGCCTGTGTCTTAGTTTGTTCAGACTGATATAAGAAAATACCATAAACTGAGTGGCTTATAAACATAATTATTTCTCACAATTCTGGAAACTGGGAAATTCAAGATGAAGGGACCAGCAGATTCTGTGTCTGGTGAGGTCCTGCTTTCTGGTTAATAGATTGAGGCTTTTAGCTGCTCCTCACATGGGGCCAGCTCTCTGGGTCTCTTTTGTAAAGGCACTAATCACATATATGAGAACTCCACACTCCTGACCTAATCATCTCCCAAATATCCCATCTTCTAATTGCAGTCAGTTCTCCATATCCTTGAGGGATCCCCATGAATATCAAATCTGCAAATGCTCAAGTCCTTTATATAAATGGTGGCAGTACAGTCAGCCCTCTCATAGCCACAGGTTTGGATCCAAGGATGTGAAACCTGTGGATATGGAGAACCAACTGAACTTGGGGGTTAGGATTTCAATGTATAAATTTGGAGAGGACACAAACATGCAGACCATTGCACTCTGACTGAGTTGAGGATTGGACTCAGTTCAGATAGATACAGGCACAAATATCAGACAAGAATAAAAATAAATGAATTAGAAAAAACATGTATATGACTAAAGGGAAATATGTTAAAATGTTAACAGTTGTCATTGAGTTATGAAATTAAAGTCAATTTTTTTCTTCATATTTCATTTTTTTCTTCTTTCTAAATGTTCTAGATTGAACGTGTATTAATTTTGTAATCACAAAACATTAACATTGTTGCATTAATTAATTTTAATTTACTCAGAGCAAGTCTATCCCAAGATGAATTCTATATGATGGTGGGAGTAAAATGAGTACTTTCTTTTACCCTTCATGGTAGAGTTTTCCCACCAAAGTGATTTCCAGAATCATTCATTGCCTCATGTGGGATTCCGATAATCTCCTACAATTTGTATCACTATTGGGACGTGACTCAGCTGTCACATAGACCATTGTAAAGTTCAGGCTAAATTTTTATTTTAGATTTTACTAATCTAGGATTATCCTTATTAAAGACCATTTGGAAACATCATTTGGTCTCATAATTAACTGCTCCCTTTCCTAAAATTAGGCAGATTGGACATAATCTGTACTACAATCTGCACTGGCTAACCACTTGCTCCCATGTGCATTTTTGAAAGTGATACTCTAATTCATGTAACCGTATGCTATGAGAACTATATTTTACTCTTCTGTAAGTTGCTACTGCAATTTTTCAAAAAAAAGAAAAGAGTAATTTCCAAAAAGTGTTTATGTCAAAGATTCCTACCACCTCTACCCAAATGAGGCATTGTTTCTTCCTTCCCTAATTATGATACATCCTCTAGGGAATCTTATGACCTTAAAATATCAGAAAATATGTTGTCTTTTGTAACTGTCTAAATAAATTTAAAATTCATTTTGCGCCTAACTAAATAATGTAACAAAGGAACAACTATCACTTATCTTTCCTGCCAGCCTTGTTCCACGTAGAATGCAAAAATGCTGCCGAATGTGAGACTATTACAAGGTACACAGAATGGAAATAGAAATTCTAAAATATACTTCTGAGACTTGATTTTAGCATTTATTAAGAGACTTAGAAAATCTTCTTCTATACAATAAAATTACTTAAAGAGAGGCATATCTGATTAGCCACCTTTGGGAGTTTCTTAACTTAAAAAATACTGATTCTGTATTGTTCTGCTTTTTTTTTTACCTAGAATAATCACTTCATAAGAGCTAAAATTTCACAGTACCAGAGATGATATTTGTTCTTAACTAGCATGCGTTTGAGACTGTTAATTCAGATTTGATTGTGTGGAATATTCAAGAAACTGTAGCATGCCCTCTTCCTTTTTTCCCTGATGATAGAATGCATTAACAGATTTCATTTCCATGACTACAGATCAGAGAGAAGTGCTCACATTTGTTTTCATTTTATCAATCAAACACATCTTGGAAGGTCAAGACCAAACAATGTTATTATGAGTTACCAGGATGACAAAGATCAGGAGGTGGCCATCTGTGGCTTGTAAACCAAATTCAGTCACCAACTTTTTTTACATGATCCGCAAACTGGTACTAGTTTTTACATTTTCAAATGGTTGAAATAAACTCAAAATAATAATAATTTGTGATGCATGAAAATTGCATTCAAATTCCAGTGTTTATAAAGGATGTCTTATTTGAACATAGCCATGCACATTTATTTATAATTAGCTATGGCATTTATTTATATATTAGCTACATTTCACTACAATAGAAGGATTGAGCGCTTATGACAGAGACCTTGTGGCCCCCAAGCCTAAAATTGTTATTATCTGGCCTCATACGGACTGAATTTTGTCCCTTCTTAATTCATATGTCAAACCCTTAGTGCTCACTGTGACTATATTTCAATATATGATCTCTAAGCAGGTAACTCAGGTTAAAAGAGGTCATAAGGGTGAGTTCTTAATCCAAAATAGCTGGTGTTTTTAAAAGACATGGAAGAGGACCTAGAGTACCCGCCCGCAGAGGAAAGGCCATGTGAGGACACAGTGAGAAGGTGGCCATGCACAAGCAAACAGGAACCAAACCTGTAAGCACCTTGATCTTGGACTTCCTGCCTCCAGAACTGTGAGAAAATAAATTTCTGCTATTCAAGCCACCCAGTTTGTAGTATTTTGTTATGGCAGCCCTAGCAGACTAAAACATGGCCCTGTACAAAATGTTTGCCAACCCCTGACCAAGATGAAAGGCTCAAAACTTTTTAAATTACAAAAACAATTTAAAAAGTGTGAGGAACTCATGGTATTTATTTGGTACAATACAACCCACAGAAGGAAAACTATTCAACTCAAGCAGAGAAAAAGTTATAAATGCAAGGAAAGCACCTTTCTGCTGGCACTCTCTTAAAGAAATAACAACAAACTTGGGTGGGGAGTACTTTTGTAATTAAGAAGTTACACTGCATCTCAAGTCTAGGTTAATCCTTTCCCCTGTGTCCCCATTGTTCTTGCCCTGAAAAACTGTACATGTTTCTGTGTGTGTGTGTGTGTTTCTGCTAACTAGAGATTTTTGTGTTAGTTTTTAACTAAAATGACAAGTAGATTTATATTGCTTTCTCAATTATTTTGCTGCTACTCATCTAAAAAAAAACTTCATATTTATTTTTGAATTATTTTGGTTCTTCTGAATTTTTTAAATTTATGTTTTAAAAAAATCAAATTTCAGATGGTTTCATTTTGTTGTGTACCCACTTGTAATATTTTACTTTTTCTACTTTCTTCAGGACACATTCATCTGAGCCAGAAGGACATAGAAATGTAGCCCAGAGCTGGCTGATAACAAATCAAATCAAACCTAAGCAGCTCACTTTTTAGATAGAGTGCTCACAAGAAGTAGAAACCTCATGATATTTCAGGATGGCAAGGAAACCAGAAACTCTGCTAGTGGGCTCTGTGTGTGTGTGTGCATGTGTGTGGGAGTGTGTGTTTAAAGTAAGCTTCAAATTAATTTTACTATATTGTCTGTGGGTGACTAGATTTTTCAGATTCTTCATACAGAAAAGATGGAATTATCTACTTTTTTATGCATAGATTCATATAGAATATGAGGAGGTGGAAACGACTTCAATAATTATCCTGTCTAGTTCATTCTCATAACTTTAAAGATGAAAAAGGATTTTGAATAGTTTGATCTATGCCATTATCAGTCAGCCTAGGGTACATTATGCTACAATAAAAACTAAATCCCAAATTAACAAAACAAAAAAGTTATTTTTCCCTCATTTTCCATGCTCAAGTGGGTGGGTTGGTGCTTCGTTCATAGTAGGTCCTTGGGACTGGGGGCTGTCTGTCTCAGCACAAGCTTCCATGAGCACTAAGCCAGAGAAAACTCAGCATTGTTTTGTACTACTATTCAAATGATTTTTCCCAAGAGTGACATGCCACTTCTGCTCTCATATCAGTAGTCAGAGCAGGTACAAGACTATATGACAACTGCAAAGGGAACAGAGACATGTCATCCCATTGTGCCCAGGAAAACAACTAGAATACTTGGGAATATTCAGAGAAGGAGGAGGATGAAGAGAACCAATCCAAATAATATGATTGAAATCTAATATATCTGCTTCTGAGTCCTCAGTTCTTTTTTGATGTGGACTTGTGAAAATGATTGAAACAAAAAGAAATAGCTAAAAAGCCATTGATAAGAAGTAGATGGTAAGAACCTGCAGTGTGTTGACTTGGGCATATTGAAGAAACCTTATTTAATTGTTAAAATATAAACTGGCTTTGTCTAACTCTGGGGATGAGTTTATACAAAGAAGAAAATGTACAATTTTAGGATGATACTTTGCATGAATAGTGAATATGTGAAAGGGCTATAAAATCTCTCTCTTTCTCTTTTGGATTTCTAAGGAAGAAAGATCCTCCTACTTTGATGGTACTATTATTAGAATTGACACTAAAATTGAATCACTCTTTCCATAGAAATGTGTAAGAGCTCAGAGCAAAATTTTAAATTCTGAATGGATTACCTATAAGACTCATTTCATCTTAGTCAAGCCTCAACTTGCCATTTGCACTATGGAGATAATATAACAATAATATTAACAACAATGGTGACAATGACAGATGCCCACTTTTTAAAACCTACATGAGATAATTGCTGCTTATTTGTCTTGTGTTAACAAAAAAATGTTTAATAACTTTTTGTTATCATCATCATCATCATCATAACTGTGGCACATATATGTAAAAATGCTTTTTACCAAATGATTTGACAAATTATGAAGTTAAGAACTATTAGATACCATACTAGAACTCAAATTTTTAAGGCCCTATTTGGAAATTCTTTAGCTATACTTCACTATTCACAAATGTTTTAGTGGCTTAAAGCATGCAACTAGTATACCTAAATTATATCTTATAATCGTTAAGTCTCTAACAAGTGAAATGTAACAATGAGGCATTCAGAAAATATCAGAAAAGGATTTTTCACTACACATTTCCAGTCATTCCCACCTAACTGTAGTTATTCAATAAAGAACTAATGTATAAACAGGTTGATTATATCTGAAAGCATTTAATTCAACAAGGCTTGAGGAGAGAGAAACCCTTTAGGAAGAAACTATAAATCAGTAAAGTCAAATGCAATAAGCCATAATATGATGAAACTAAAAGAATAATTGTAAACACATTTAATAAGCAGATTAAACACAAGGAGGAAATTGTTAAGGAATTCTTAATGATTCATGTTGATGGAATGCCTAAATAACAAAGCAGGTAATTAATCAAAGACAAGGGGATTAATGTTTGTGATTTGTGGCCTGGAGTTAGAGGTCTAGTAAGAAAGAAAGATGGAACGGCCCCATAAAGGAGAGAATGATAGGAAAAAAAAATGATATAGAATAAATATTGTTGTTTTTCTTAAAACAAAGAGGTTGGTAGACTACAGAAAATCTTTAGGTCAAAATAACTCATTACTAGCTAATAAAACCAGGACAATTATTTAAAATTATCCAGTTGCTGAAACAACTCAATGCAAGGCAGGAAAATCTTCATACAATGTCAGCAATTGCATTGTAACACTTGCAACTTTCATCTGGCCCCTATTGGGTTGAGGCTTGCATGGGCTGAAAGTTCTGCCCAGATCCTGGAAAGAATAGCTGTGATCTGCTTCAAAGACTTTCTCTATGTCTTAATTTATTATTTTCTGAATTTCCTCTCCTAAAATGATGCATTTTATACACAAATATTTTGTGTCAACACTCTTTTTCTACTGAGATATATTTAAATAAAAAATTAAGAATTCTCACAGAAATAATAAAATAATACATAAATTCCATCATTTCCTCAAAAACCAAGCGAAGTCTTCTGAATTCTCAGAGCAATTTTCCAGCTAAATAATTAGGCTTTATCACATATCTTGTATATATCTCTATCTTTAAAAAAATAACAAATAAAACATAGGGAAAAGAAAGTTAAATTTACATGAGGAATTACGGTTAAAAAAATTCAGATAAAGTACAAATAAACACTTCACACTTAATTAAATGACATAATGCAAAAGTTATGAGAAAACTCCCCACTATAATTTGTCAGCTTACGGTCTTTGATCTCTCTCTTGTTTGTACAGATTGACTCTTTTTCAGATAGTGCACCTCACTGTCGAGCTCCAACTCATTAAATGAAAAAACCTGTACCACATTTCTGCAGCAACTCCTTCCCCTAGATTAGAAGTTCTAGGGTCAAGCTGTACTGGAAGTGGCAAGAGCTATCCTTGCTTCCCTTGATGTTTCTTTTCTTTTTTTTCCAGACATGTTTGTGGGAAGGAACTAATTAATGCTTTCCATTCCCTTACCAAACCGGCTAGTTAAGAGATTGGTACATGACCCAAACAGGAACAATAAGATCAAAAAGAGCCAATATTGAGACTTTTGTTTGAACAATCACAGAAGCGGACTCCCCTTTGATGAATTGCATTTTAAAATGAGGTGAAATTAAAGCTGACAGGTACTACTATAAGAAGGCTTATTATTGGGCTAACCTAGAGAAAGTAGAACTAAAAATGGTGATATCTTTGAAGATTTGGATTAAAAAACTCAAAACATACATAAATTTATACTATTCGGTTATATAAATCTGCTATTTATTATTATTAATATTAAGGCAGGGTTATATTTTATGATAGTTTAAATTTAAACTATCTAATTGCTATGCCTTGAGATAAAAGCATTCCTCCAGAATTGTGTCTTGGTACAGATGGACAAATTAAAACATGAGGGAAATGGGTAGACATGATATCTAAATTTTTGCATTACAGAAAACATGTATAAAAAGAATCCCAAGGTTGTGCTAGTAATAAGTCTCAGGATTCTAATAATAAGCATTTAATAAGTGTTAGTTCTCTTCTGTCCTTTGAAATATGTCCCCTTAATGAACTAGAAGTACTTAGTGATGAAGTAAAAGAAGGGTCTTCCCCCACACTCGTACTGTATTCATTTATTTAATGAATTACCTGGGAAATCTCAGGCAGAGTTTTCCAAGTAAGCCACACCATTTGCTGTGTATGGGTTACAGGTAAGGTGAAATATTGATCATCTCAGTCTTTGAGGTATGTTTTAATTAACATAATGAGAAAAGCTGTAAGAAGTCCCAACAATCTAATGATATAACACAGTAGTAGTTTATTTCTTGCTTATGAAAGAGTCAAAAGATAATGTTTCTGGGCAAAAAGTAGTTTTCCTCCATGGGAAGATTTAGCCACCAAGGCTCTCCTCACCTTAGGTTCTGCCACCTGCTTTTTTTTAACCCGCTTGACTCAGATGTGTCACATATTATTTCTATTCATATCCTGTTGGTGAAAACTAGTCTCACATAACTACACTTAGAAATAAAGAACACTGGGACATATAGTCCATAGCTGAGCATCCAATTCCCAGAAACAACTATTCTATGCAAGAGTAATGCATGATTTAAGTTAGCCGGCTTTGCTGCAACAGCTTGAGCCTTTGGTCTATTATTTTCAGCCATGAGCAAGAACATCCATTTACCCAACTGGATGATTTAAATATGATTTTCTATGTCTGTCATGATATTAAGAGGGTTAAGAAGCATCAATCTAAGCCAACATTCCACTGGTACTCATGGACTTAAAATGTTTCTGTTTGGCAAGCTTTAATTCTCTAAATCTTCAAGTAGCCAATAATTATTGATTAGATCTACCTTAATTTCTGACACTTCATTTTGACCCTTTTACAATTTGGGTTAGCATGTGTAGGGGGAAAAATGTCTTTTCTTCCCATCTTAGGTTCATGCCTGAGGCCCTTATGATGAAAGATTAATAAGAGAAAAAGCACACAAATTTATTTAATATAATTTTTACAAGATTCATGAGCCCTCATAAAAAAATGAAGACCCAAAGAAACAGATAAGCTTGTGTATTTTTAATGCAACATTTGATGGAGAATTGGACAGTCAAGCCAAGTTCTCAGGACACAAAACAAGACAAACAGGAAAGTAATAGCCATCCTTAGGGTGGAAAGAATCAATAACTAATAAACACCCCAAAACCAAATTTAACCAAAGTCACAATTCAAACTGATGTTTTTTTCCTGCTATGCTGAATTTGGAAAAGGAGAAACAAAGAAGAGTTTTTTTACCTTCTCTTGAGCAAGTACTATAGACAGAGTTCCAGGAGAGCTGACCTTAGTAAGAATTCTTAACTTTCCCTGGCTTTTTGTCAATTGTCCCCGGATCTCACCTGCAGGCTTTGGATGGAGCAAGTGAGGTGTCTCCGTCATCCCTCCCTGAGTACCAGAAACTGTAGGGAAAAAGAAATATCTTTCCTTCCCCACTTAGGTTTGCAGTTGAGGCTCCTGTAACAAAACACAAATTAAGAAAAGAAAAGCATATAAGTGTAATAAGCAAGTTTTACATAGCATAGGAGCCTTCAGAAATGAAGATCCAAAGAAACAGATTATACAGTGTATTTTTTATGCTAGGTTTGATGAAGAAGCATATAGTTGTGGAGAAGTATGATTGGATAGAAAAATATGATGTAGTGGTAGTAAACTGGGGGAAACTTAGCAAGGCCTGTTCAGATTATTCTTCCTATCCCTGTGTCTTCAGAGAGAAGATTGTTCCTTTCCTCATCCTCTCTGTCAAAGAGCATTGTCATTCATCTCATTATGGGAAATCACAGTCTCCTAACAGGGACAGGAATGATTGTAATGTAGTTATAGAGGGAAAAAATAGAGAAATTACCACTGCAAGTTTTTAATGTCAAAATCTATTCATCTTTTAGGGAAAGTGGCCCCCAGAGAGTCCTGTGCTTGCCCCACCGCCGACGCCTTCGGATCTAGTTACCATTACATACCGGGAGGAGCCGCGGCTGCTGCAGCCGGCCCCAGTCCCTGTCACCACCACCATAAGCAGCCGCCCACCGCCCCTGCCCTTAGCGCTGCCAACGCCAAGCCCAGCACCGCGGGCAGCCACGCAGGGAGTGGTGGCCCTGGAGGCCTCACATCGGCCATGCCCTGGGGGATGGGGGACAAAAAGGTCATTGCAACAACGAAGGTTTGGGGGACAGTAAAATGGTTCAATGTAAGAAACAGATATGGTTTCATCAACCGGAATGACACCAAGGAAGATGCATTTGTACACCAGACTGCCACAAAGAAGAATAACCCTAGGAAGCACCTTCTCAGCGTAGGAGATGGAGAGACTGTGCAGTCTGATGCTGTTGAAGGAGAAAAGGGTGCGGAGGCAGCAAATGTCACAGGCCCTGGTGGAATTTCTGTTCAAGGCAGTAAATATGCAGCAGACTGTAACCATTATAGACGCTATCCACATCGCAGGCGTCCTCCGCGCAATTACAGGCAGAATTAGCAGAATAGTGAGAGTGGGGAAAAGAAGGAGGCATGGGAGAGTTCTCCTGAAGGCCAGGCGCTATCGCAGGTGAAGCTTCCCACCTCACTACCTGCGGAGACCTTGTGGGCACCGACCACTGTGTGCCAACCGTCCTGTGGAGGGAGAAGTGACAGAGGGTGCTGACAACCAGGGTGCAAGAGAACAAAGTAGACCACTGGTAAGACAGAGTATTGACCACTACTCTGCAGGAGTCCTCCCTGCCAAAGACATCCCAGAGAGGATGGCAATGAAGAAGATAAAGAGAATCAAGGAGATGAGACCCAAGATCAGCAGCAACCTCAACGTGACTATTGATGCAACTTCAATTACCCAGGCAGATGCCCAGAAAACCCTAAACCACAAGATGGCCAAGAGACAAAAGCAGTTGGACCACCAGCTGAGAATTCTCCCAAGGCTAAGCAGGGCCAGGCTGAGTAAATGCCTATTTACCATCTCTACCATCATCCGTTTTAGTCATTCAACAAGAAGAAACCAACATGAAATTCCAGCAATAACAAATGAACAAAAGATTGGCACTGAAGACCTTAAGTGCTTGCTTTTTGCCTGTTGACCAGATAACTACAGCTGTCTGCATTATCTATGCAGCATGAGGTTTTTATTATTTTTACAGAAAGACGTCTTTTTTCATAATAAGAAACGTGTTTTTTTTTAAAAAAATACCTGGTTTTTCTCAATACGCATTTAAAGGTTTTTAAATTGTTTCGTATCTGGTCAAGTTGAGATTTTTAAGAACTTCATTTTTAATTTGTAATAAAAGTTTACAACTTAATTTTTTCAAAAACATCAACAAACTGCAAGCACCTCTTAACAAAGGTCTTAAATAATTTTTAAAAATCTATTCATCTTTTAATGTCGATTGTTACATTAGAAGAGGTAGATGAAGACATGTAAATGCCTATAGAGAAGCCTTTTCTATGATATAAAATTAATTACTTAAAAATCTATTTCTTTCTGTTTATCATCATATCATACTCCTAAATATTTGTCTTATGCAAAAGAATAAAAATATAATGTTTTCCATTGTGTGTATTAGCTAAGTTAGCTAGTTCCTATAGCAAATAAACCCTTAATATCTGTAGCTAAGAAGAATACTTTTTGCTCAAGATGGCATTATATATTGTGGCTCAAGGTGAAAAATCTCCATTAACATTCATTTGGTTGTATCTTATTTTCTTCATCCAATGCCTATAGACTTTTTAATAAGCTAGTGTTATACCTGGTCCTCTGCCATGAAATCCCTGCGTGGTTGATTAAGCATATAGCTAAGTATATAGTCCAGTGCTTTGTGTTCCTTGTTATGGGAGAAGGGGTGTGCTTCCTATAGTTATTCAGGGACTCAGGACTCAGATTCTGGATCATCTTCAACACTTGGTTTTCAAGGTCATTGTGAGCATTATGATTCAACAGGCGAGAGGAGAAGAAGCATGGAGGATCTCACATGGGAGGATTTGAGGGGCCATTCCTGGTATGGTCAACTATCATTTCAGCTCTTTCTCAACTGGCCCAAACTCAGTCCTTTAACAACACCTAACTACAGGGGAGACTGGAAACGTGGTTTGGCTATTTAAATGAGTTTGGTGTACAAATAGTGAATCTGCCACACTGTGACAATTGGCCTTTATTTTAACTTTTAAAAAATTATCCTATTCATTTGTCTTGCATATTATAATAAATCCAGGCTTCAGAGTATTCAGTCCAGCATCAATTCCCACCTCGATCTTAAGGAATTAATTTCTCATTGTACCCTGCAAAGACCTTTCTTTTAGTCCAAACTAATTTACTTTCCATTCATCAGTAATATTACTATGCTTTTTCATAGTTCATTTTAATTCATTCTATCTGGGTACACTTGCTTCCTCTTCTATCAACCCTTAATCCTTGAAAACATGACTTAAAACTCATTTTTTCTAGAGAAATTTTCAGGACAAATAAAGCTATATTCCTATCCATAGTCACATATACAGCCCTTAAACAATACACCAATTTCCTCACTTTTTTCTCCCCTCATATTTCTGGGAGCCTTGGGAAGGGTAAGAGTTAGGGTTTTACATTCATGAACAAGTTCCATAATATATGTAGCATAAGATAGAACCTTCTATTAACATTAATTTGATGGCGTCTTATTTTCTTCATCCTATATTGATAGACTTCTTCATAAACTAATGCTACATCTGGTCCTACCCTATCAAATTCTTGGGTGGTTGTTTAATCTTTCTATGGATCTGCCCATAATTCTACTCTTCCAATTCATATTATTTAGAATAGGTAGGAGCAGATAAGAAACTTTGGAGGAAAAAAACTCACAGAATTTTAAAATAAATTGAAAAATCTAGAAAAAACTTTGTTGTCTTTTTTTATAGAAAAATTCTTTAACTGAAACAAGTTTACACGTTGACACTTATGGCTCAACTAGAATAAATCTGTTCAAATTAAAACTGTAGTAAGGACCAAACAGATAATGTCTGGTATAGAGGGAGGTTCTCTCAAAACAATGGGTCCTAGTCCCACTGTAGGATCTCTCAAAAGCAAAAATCCAATTATTGAAATAATTCAAATTTTTACTCTATAGATGAAAACAATTATCCTAGAGGTCAAACCATGCAGTGTTACACACAAAGTGTTATTTTCCCATACTCATACAGTTTCAAAACATGAGAAGTATCCTTTTCTATCAAAAACCACCAAATGACCTAATATTTAAAATATCTTAGAAATATTATACTTTAGTAAATACACCCTTAAATTTTTTGTTAACATTGGTTTCACCCTGATTTAGTCTATATACATCAATATATAGACTATCTCAAAGTACTAGGCTGGAGCAACTAATATTGTACGATATAGAAATGAAAATAAAAATTCCCCTCACTGTAGCTTTCTTTACCATGTTAAAGTGCTACAAAATCTGTATGTGTGTACATAAATAAATATTTAAGTATATAAATATATACAAATCCAATAAAATAAATAAGTAAATAAAATAAGTATATAAAATATGTATAAGTTATATGTAAGTATGTACAAATATGTTTGAGATGTATGCCTCAGAGATGCCTCTTTAAAATTATTCATTTAGGCCAGGTATGGTGGCTCATGCCTGTAATCCTAACACTCTGGGATGCCCCGGAGGGTGGATCGTTTGAGCTCAGGAGTTTGAGACTAGCCTGAGCAAGAACGAGACCCCGTCTCTACCAAAAACAGAAAAACTTAGCCGGACATGGTGGCACATGCCTGTAGTCCCAGCTACTCGGCAGGCTGATGCAGAAGGATCGCTTCAGCCCAGGAGTTTGAGGTTGCTGTTAGCTAGGCTGATGCCACGGCACTCTAACCTGGGCAACAGAGCCAGACTCTGTCTCAAAAAAAAAAAAAAAAAAAAAAAAAAATCAAGAGCATACCCGGATGGAGCTGGAGACCATTCTTCTAAGTGAAGTATCGCAAGAATCAAAAAGCAAACACCACGTGTACTCACTATTAAATTGGAACTAATTGATCAACATTAATGTGTACACATGGAAATAAAACTCAACAAAAATCAAGCGGGTTGGGGGACAGGAGGAGATGGGTAAAGTCACACCTAACAGGTACAGTGCACACTACCTGGGTAAAGGGCACACTTATAACTTTGACTCAAACTGTACAAAAGCAATTTATGTAACCAAAATATTTGTACCCCCATAGTATTCTGAAATTTTAAAAAAGCAAGGGCATAGGCTAGAAACTGGTTGTGTGAATATAAGCAGAAAGTGAATAAAACTTTTAGTTCTTTGAGAAATCTCCATACTGTTTTCCATAGGGTTTATACTAATTTGCAGTTCCACCAACAGTGTCAAGTGTTCTCTATACATCTGGACAAGCATCTATTGTTTTTGGACTTTTTAATAAAAGCCATTCTAACAAGAATATAGGGCTATCCCCTTGTGGTTTTAATTTGTATTTCCCTGCCGATTAGTGATGTTGAGAATTTTTTATGTGTTTTGGGCATTTGTCTATCTTCTTTTGAGAAACTTCTGTTCATGTCTTTTGCCCACTTTTTAATAGTATATGTATACCACGGAGTACTACTCAACCATAAAAAGAATGAATTAATGCCTTTTGCAGCAATCTGAAAGGGATTAGAGACCATAATCCTAAGTGAAATATCCCAAGAATGGAAAAACAAACATCACATGTACTTTCTAATAAATTGAAATCAACCAGTGGGCACACAAGTGCACAGAGGGAAGTCCAAGTCATTAGAAATCAAGCAGGGGGCAGGGGGGTGGAGTGGGAGGCTCAAAAACCCACCTAACAGGTACAGTGAACACTATTCAGCTGATGGGTACATTTATAGCCCTGACTCAAGCCATGTAACAAAAACATTTGTACCCCCTTAATATTTTGAAATAAAGAAAGAAAGTAAATAAAAACATAAAGATGACATTTAGGAAAAAACAAAGGTGAAATATGCTGGAATACTAAAATTGAAGTCTACCAATACAACTAACTGCTTCAAGAGACTACAAGGTGTTTTGTGGAGTTCATTGTAATTTTCTCTCTTCAAATTAAAATTTTTGATGTAGAAATATTTTCACTATTATACATATGAAATAAAGGTACTCTTTTTCCAATACAGCAATACACAAGTCTTCTTTAAATACAAGTATGTAGGCAAAATTCCCCATCAAATTGGATTTCCTGACATAAATCCTGTGTCCCAAATCTGTCACCTCAAAGTCAAGCCATGTTTATCACTTCTTATTAAAGTAAATGCCTGTTTTAATTTTTCTTGCATGGATGTTCTAGAGCTCAAATGTTTTGGCAGAGAGTGGACAGGTGCTTTTGCTTAGATAGTTAGGGAAGGACACAGCACACACTGCAGCTAAGAGCAGCTGGCTTCTGTTGTGGCCATGAAACCAGGTCTTAAACCATGCCTGTGCTAAACCAGTTTTTATTTTTCCTTTCTTTCTCCCACGAGTGATTCTCAATCCTGTTTCCCATTAGAATCACCAGGGAAGTATTTAAAATGCTTATTCCCAGACTACTCTTTAGCCCAATTGCCCAATTATATGCAATCTTCCCAGTTGGTGGCCTCACTGAGATCCTCACAGGTATTAACTGAACATACTAAAATAACTTTTCTGTCTGTCCCCTGCAGCAGGGCACTCTCAAAACTCAGTTGAGTTCATTTCTTCTCAAAGCTCTTTAGCCTAAAAGGAGGCAGAACTGAAAAGTAATTTTATTAAGTCATCCCTAAAACTTGTTTTCTTTTTAATGTTCTAAAAGCGACTCTAGAAAATGGAAAAGCAAATATTCTCTTTTAAAAAGTCAGCTTCCTGAGATTAAAAAAAATATATTTATCAAATTGTTCATTTCCTTTAATTTTAGGAAATTCATTTTGAATGCTTTAATACAGATATTTCCCTAATGGTGGGAGTAAGAGTGTTTTCTAGGAAATAGACCACATTTCCACCTTTGAATGAAATAATTTACTGGTATTTATGGATCACCTAGAAAGTGACAAAAATTCTCTGCTTGACCAAAATTTAGTCAGGCTTCAGAACCTCCTCCTTGGTCCATCTGTGCATTTTTTTATAAAATCCAATTTTAGCAAAGAACCCTGCTAAGTCAATTTGACAAGAGCCCCTGTCCTTATTATCTGATCACCTATTATATCTGTTCAGGTTTCTCATCCTCTCCCAGGTGATATCTGATCACTCTTGTTTGTAGCTAGAATCCTGTTGGGTTAAGTTAGCCAGAATCCCTTTTACCTCTGATGTTTCCTCTTAGTAATATTCCATTCTCTGACCCCACCCTGCTCTTTAGCTATATATTGCAGTGTTCCCTGTACCTATCTCATGATGGCCCTGAATAAAGTCTTCCTTACCATGTTTTCACAATTATCCTCGAGTTATTTTTTTCTTTAACACAAGTGTATATTACTTTGTATTATGTTTTGTGGGAAATGGAATAAAAATTGAAACTAGACCTAATTCTTTTTTTTTTTAAAGGTAGATAAAACTACATAAGATAATAGTACAGAACAATGTGTTTGTAAGTACTAAAAAATAATTGTCATAAAATAAGTGACTAAGGGTTCTGAGAAAGGAGATATTAAGTGGCTAAGAGTAGTGAGGAAAAGCTGAGGGAGACGTCTTGCTAAATTGGAACTATGGTATGTTCACTGATCTTAAGGAGCCTAGATTTCTGCTTGGGAAGGAGTGGAGGACAAAACTGGATGATTAGAACTGGGCCATTGTTGAAGATATTTATATGCATAACTGAGGAATTTAGACTTTATTCTGTAGAAAATAGCAAAATTGGTTAGAAGAGAGGCAGTTACTGGTGTGTAGTCCCTATGATTAAAATAACAATAGCTTAACATTTATTATGCATTGCATTTTATGGAGTGGCTGGGAATATGCAGAGCAAGTGGTAGGAGGGGTGTGAACAAGTACCTGAACACAAGTTATCTAGGGAGGATTAGACTTTAAAAGTAATTCAAAGCATCCGGGCAGATATATGCAAAGTAACCATAACTATGCAAAATGGCTCAAATAGTCTAACAGATTCGTTAACATTTCTAAAGGAAAGAAGTTCTCCACCAACAGCCTGGTAAATAAAGGAAAGAGAGAGAATTGGCAGAACTTTCTCAGGTATTGCCTGGGGCCAGGTGACACCAGCTAGACCTATCTTTGTGTGGAAATTGATGTTTCTAATTGAGCTGTTGGAGCTCAGAACACTATACCCCAAAGAATGGCCCCTGGGCATGCTGAGTACTTTAAATTGAAATATATTGGAAAGGTCTTAGAACCCAGGTCTCTCTGACTTTCTCCTACCCTTCATCTCCTTCCTTTTTTTCTCCCTCTAAGTAAGCAATAGAAACCAGAATTCCTCTTCCTCAAGGCAGGCCATAGACTCCTCTCTTCTATCACAAGCTGTAAAACCTAGAAAGGTCATTCTCCCCCTTCTCCTTTGAAGATTCTCATTCTAGAGGCGTCCCATCCCATACCCAGGAGAAAGAAGGAAGCTGAACAAACAGGCATTGCTTGCTTTACCCCTCAGTCTATGTGTTACCCTTAGATCATACCCTTTTGTACAACCACATCTCTATACAACTGTCCATTCTTCATCAAACCTAAGCACAAAAAGAGATAATTTTCCCTGGGTTTTTAGGCCTTTATTTCTGAATGCTCCCATATCATGTAAACTTTTAATTAAATACATTTGTTATATTTTTCTTTTGTTAACCTGCTATAGGTGTACCAGCTATGACCCTTATGATGGGTGAGGAAAGATAACACAGTTTTCCAACCCTACACAGCCTTGTTGACATTTGATTCACAGAACTAACTCTCTTACCTTTTAAACTACTTTAAAACACAAGCAACCTTGTGATTACAATTCACATGAGATTTTCCTTATGGGAAAGAATGGCAGGCCAAAGGTTCACCAACTATTTCCAAAGATACGTTAACAAATCTATTATGATGTATAGACTATCTCTTAGGAGATTAGTTAGCGTGAATCTACCCCTAAATAATTAAACTGTCATGGATAAGGCTCTTTGGGTATATAAGCCTTGTGCTAAGGACTTTATAGATACTAATTTATTCAATCTTCCATTATTCTATAAAGTAGATACTATTATCCCCATTATCCAGATTAAAAAAAAAATCTGAGAGGTAGTCTCGGTCATAGTCCTGTAGTTCTTTAGCTAGTAGGCTGTGGTTGTAGGGCTTTGAAGTCTCATCTTCCTGATTCCAATATCTGTGCCCTTAGCCAATCAGTGCATTGACAAAGTTAAGCTTCTGAAACTGCAAGGGTGGGTAACATGACTGACAGGGATAAATTCGCCCTAGTGCTTGACACTATTAGCAACTTCTTGGCAGATTGAGGCATTTTCTCATGGCATCCCAACTATGCAGTGCATTTTCTCATTTCAAAACTGTTTTTTCCATTAGCCTCTTCAGAAACCAGTCTCCCTACCAATCTCCATGTCTGAGCCACTTGCGCCATTCAGTTCTTGGACAAAGTTCAATTCCCTCCTACCTGAGGACTTGAACACAATTCCCTGATTCTACAAAGTTCACTCATAGCACCTAAATTACTAAAATTTCATATCACATCAGATTCTTTTGTTTCCTACCATCTCATTTATCTCCTCTTCCAGTTTCCAAATACTACATTGGCTGAACTCCATCCTGATTCTTTACTTTTTATTTATTATTATTATTATTTTATGTCAAAATATTAAAGGGGTATAAATAAATATTTTTGGTTACATAGATCACTTTTGTAATGCTTTAGTCATGGCCACGAGTACACCCATAACCCACATAGTGTTCATTGTATCTGTTAAGTAGATTTTCACCTCTCCCTGGTTGATTTTCACTGAGTTTTACTTCCCTCTGTGCACATGTGTGCTCATCAGTTAGTTCCAATTTAATAGCAAGTACGAGTGATGTTTCCCTTTCTTTAGATAACTTCACTTAGGATAATGGTTGTAGTTCCATCCATATTGTTGCAAAAGACATTAATCCATCTTTTTTATGGCTGAGTAGTACTCCATGTTATACATATACCATATTTTGTTAATCCACTCATGAATTGATGAGCATTTGGGTTGATTCCACATCTTTGTAATTATGAATTGTTCTGCAATAAACAATTGAATGCAAGTGTCTTTTTGATATCCAATAGTGGGATGGCTGGATCAAATGGTAGGTCTACTTTTGGTTCTTTGAGGAATCTCCGTACTCTTTTCCATAGAGGTTGTACTAATTGGCAATCCCACCAACAGTGTATAAACATTCCTTTCTCTCTGCATCCATGCCAGAATCTATTGTTTTTGAACATTTTAGTAAAAGCCATTCTAACAGGGGTAAGGTAATGTCTCATTGTGGTTTTAATTTGCATTTCTGTGATGATTAGTGATGTTGAGCATTTTATCATATGATTAATGGCCATCCTATTTCTTATCCCATAGTGAAGATAAGCAACAAAACTTCCATGCCTTATAAAAAAAAAGAGCATGAGTCCAATGAGGTTCTTCCACTTTCACTTTCTCCTCTTTCTCTCTCCTTCTCTCTTCTACTCCAGGTTAGAGAACTTAGGACTCACATGTTTCCTAGGGCAATGGGAATAAATGTTTAATGCTTTGTTTTTTGAAAAAGAACCTACAAAATTTCTCCTCCTACTCTTGCTAAGCCCCAGGCAACAATTCAATTAGAGTTAAAAAATAAATAAATAAAAATTATGTGAACCAATTCTTGAAGCACAGGATATAGTAAAGTCACAAAAATGTTAAAAATTAAATTTCACTAATGTAGAAAATTACCTCTTGATCTCTTGCTCACATATAGCTGTCTACAATTGGGCTGATGTGATACAAACACACCTTTTAAAAAAATTGCTGTAGCTATAATTCATTGGTTAATTGTTGAGAGAATAAAAATTTGATTTCAGATTAAAAACACATATGATTTTAGTGTCTACCTTCTAGCTGGTTTCAACCCCCAGGTTACGCACTTCAATATCAAGTTAAACAAGACCAGTCACAGGATGTTTTAGACATGTCCACACAAACAACTCAAGATAACCTTCCTCAACCCTAAAGGTAAAGTATATAATAATTCACAAGAGGGGGTTTGTGAGTTAATATGAATGTCAATAATCTCATGGCCTCTGAATGTGTTTTATTCTTTCAACATTTAAAAGAAGACTTGCTATGGCCTGAAAGTGGAATATCCCTGAATCAAACCTAAATGTACCCAAAGAAGGAGACAGGAGAAGGAAGAACAAGTGAAGAACAGAGAAAGTCATTGAAACGAATACAGGAGGTCTTCATACTACAATGTAGAATGTGAACAAAAATATGTAGAATTACATCTATTTATTCATTTCAAATAGTTCCTCTTCATCTGGGATTAGTAGCTTCATTATACATATTTTGGGTGTGAATGTAAGTAAAGCACTTTTCTTTTTCCTTTCGTTTTGGTATCTGGAAATGGGCCCAGTTGGCACTATCTCCCGTAGAATACAGACAGGACTTAGCAGGCTTTCTAGATGCTTTTGGCAAAGTACTGGGTATGCAACACCTGTTGCTTGCAAGTTTGAAAGTTTAATGATTAACATTTGGCTTCTTGTTTTTTCATTTACTACTGGGACTTTTTAGCCTTTGATCACCTTTCTACTTTAACCATTGCTCTTTAGTTTCACAAATTATTCACACACACTACATTTGGTTTTCCCTTTCATCTTTCTCATTCATGTTTCTTTTTATCCACTAGCTAATGTTTATTGAATTATTGAATCATTTAGGAAGACTCCCTAAGGTGTAATGTTATCCCAATCCCATTTTTCTTCACTAAAGCCCATAAAGAAAATACTAAAAGTTGCCCCAAAATACCTGGTACTAGCTATTATTTTTAGGTCTATGGTGCTCCAGAGTTAGTATTTTAATATTAAAACAATGAGGAACTCATTTTTGTTATATGAAGTATTTTGAGGTCAAGAGAAATGGATTTTTTTAAATGTTAAGGACATTAAATATTGTGATCAATGTCTATAAAGAATAACAGATGCAAAATTTGGTTAAACAACAGGGATATCATGACTATTTGCCTTAATGGAGACAGTGTTATGTTTGAAAAATTATGCTTGAAAAATTAATTCCAGGGATTGACTCTAAAAACTTGAACTAGCCAGACTGTCAGGTTGTAGTTGTCTGTTCTTGGTTCTTGGTATGCTCTTGGCCAAAGAATGACCAGACACACCCAAAGCAAGGCAAACATGAAATGAAGTTTAATTGAGGAAGGACAAGATAGGTTTATAAGGCAAGAGCAAGATATAGGTTTACATAGCAAGAGCAAGCAAGATAAGGATGAACCAGACCCCTTATCATAACAAGAGGTCAAGTCCCTGATTATGGTCTCAGATCCTGTTTTATTGTGTCTGGATTAAGCTCCTCTCATGATTTAGATTTCACCACTGCACCACTTTGATGGACAGTTTATGACATGATAATTAGCCTTAGGTTATTCTAGGTCACTTTCCAGATCCTACTGTGCCAGGGATGCTGAATTCCCTGCATTCTTTTGCAGATTGCTAGCGTGTTCCTACTACCACCCTTGTCCTTCTTCTCAGGCAGAGCACTTGCTTGAGGCCCCACCAAGGTAAGGCATCCACCATTGTCTCTACCAGAGCCAAAATCCCTCACTATCTACCTAACAAGACTATGAATTATTTTTAAAATATTTTATACATTTTAAGCCTCAAACAACATACCAGATACTGTGTTAAATATTTTACTATTATAACATTAATACTCTACAACCATACATGGTAGATTTTATCATTTTCTACTTTATACAATAGGAAACTGATAATCAGGGTAGTCAAATAATAAACCCAATTGGCACAGCTCGAGAGAAGCACCCACTTTGAAATCTATGTATTGTGGATTGTACAAGCCATATATGTCATTCACATCATGGTGCTTCCCTCAGCTAGATGTTACCTGACAGAGACTTTTTAGATTTCTCCCTTTTAAAATTATTTTTGTGTAAGATAGTACTGAGGCCAGGCATGGTAAATCACACCAGTAATCCTGGCACTTTGGGAGGCCGAGGCAGGAGAATAACTTGAGCCTAGAAGTTTGAGGTTGCAGTGAGCTATGATGACACCACTGCACCCTGGCCTGGGTGACAGAGCAAGAACCTGTATCAAAAAAAAAGAAAGAAAAAGGGCCACATTGGGTAGTCAATCCTTTTCTTTTCTCCCTTCCATAACCTATCTTGCCATTAAAACCTGTTTTGCCCCAATCCAAGCTCCCATTCTTTATAAACCTCTGCACCTCATTGGAGTGTTCAGTCTTCATTCTGAGGGCTCTCATGTGTACATATTAAATAAATCTGTGTGTACTTTTTTCCTATGAGTCAATATACATCATATTAGTGATTTTCAGGGAACCCTTTAGGGGACCAAGGGCATTGGTTCCTACATTGGATTCTCTCGAGATCATATAACTTTCATATTTCTCAGATCTAAATAATCAGCCAGAATCTGAAAAGTCTGCTTTACATGTTTATAGAATTGCTTCAGATCTATAATTATAGACCTCCAGGGGTCCTTTGTTTTCTTTGCCCTTATGGAGATATAGATAGATAGTTATATATAATTATTTTAAATTTTATTTTAGTGGAGTTTTAAAGATAAGTTAGGATAAAAGTGTTTTCAATCAGTTGTGTTTGATCGCAAATCTAGTATACCCTGAATTGTCTTTAGCACATAATTTAGCTCTCATCACAGCAGCATGTCATGTTGTTTTGCATAATAATGTCTTACCATTTTTTGGACATTTATAATATGAAGCAAGGAATTTATTTATTTTATATTATTTTCTTTGAGTCTACATTTGTGCTGAGCACATCGCATTTTGCAGAGCAGTCACTTTATAATTCTTATTGTTGGCAATCAATGCAGCAGTCAACTGATTCTCTGGCCATTCATTAAAAATGAAATATGAGAAATAAGATGGTAGAGCCTTTGTTACTAGGATAAGTGTAATCTAAAAATAAAGCTTTTTATTTAAAAATTATATTTGTTTCAAATATTTACATTTATATATTTTAAAGATAAATTTGGGAATTTTAAATGCTTCATGACAAATTATACGGAAAAAGGAACTTTCTAATATTCTAACATAAAAGAAGTAGGCTAATTTGATATTTAGGCAATTTGCCATTAAACTGACTTTCACCAGAATAAATTATTCGGCTGTTCAGTAAAATCTCTGGTAATCCAGTTAAAGGCAAAGAGAAACGATTAAATAAAAATTTCTTTACAATTTTTCTCTTGAAGTAGGGTGTAGGAGTGAGAAATTAACATATTTTTCTCTTATAGCAAGGTTCATGTCTGAGGCTTCTATAACAAAAGATAGATTAACAAGAGAAAGGCATACAAATTTCTTTAACACAAGTTTTATTTGACAAGGGATCCTTGAAGTAAAGAGACAAGGAAATCTATGTATTTTTATGGACAGTTGTGCCTAAGTTTCATGGGAGAACAATGGCTTATGATCTAATAGTAGTAAGCCAGAGGGAATTTATCAAGACTTGCTTGTTCAGATTCTTCTTGGCTTCTTTGTTTCATATTACATCTCTGAGTATAGGGCAAGCACCTGTTTCATGAGAGTATTCAGGAGAGAAAGGAAGGAGAAGGACAGAGAGTGACCTTCCTAGGTTTTATGGCCCACTTTACGGAAGAAGGGTGAGGGGAAGGTGAGAGTGACCTTCTTGTTTCTGCTCCTCAAATGCCAAGGTGCCATGTCTTGGAGTGGCATGTACTAAAACCCCATCAAGGACTAGTCTTTATAAAAAAAAAAAAAAAGCATGGAAGAATTTCTTTTCATATCAATTCATGAAGCTAAAATTCTAACTTGTTTATAAAGCTTCATATTCATGTTTGGAAGAAAATATTTTCTCTTTGAATACAAAAATAATTTAAGTTTAAAAATAAAAGTATTAGGAATGATTTACTTCATGAAGTTTCTATATTTATTTTTTGGTAGAAATACAGGCTTCCAATCAATTGTTTGTTTCATTTATTCTATGATATTCTGGCTCCAGTTAAAAGAATTTTAGAATATGAAGATGCAAGAAAATTAAAATGTCAATAAAGTACTGTTGTGTATTTTTCCACCTTTCCAATCTGTCAAGATTATTTTATAAACTGATTTTATTTTCCATGGTTTTAGACTCAATACCCAAAAATGTTTTAGTAGAAAATATACTAAACTGTCTTCTTAAAGTACTTCTTATAAGCAACTTGAGAAGCTTGGCACACGAAATAAAAGGTGAATCATTTTCTTTGTATGGATTTTCTAACCTAAGAAACATTGCCAATAACAGGAAGATCCATTTTTAGAGAGAGAGACAGAGAGATAGAGATGGTGCTGCAGATCACAGGTTCAGCTGCCCACCATCCAAGAGCCAGAGAGGAGAGGTGAGTGTTGGTGAAGGAAAGGTGGGTTTTTCAAATACCAGGAGCCTGAGGAGATGGTGGAATTCTGTCTCAAAGGCCATCTCATCTCCTCCGCTTACTGAGCTACAGAGTCTCACTCTGTTGCCCGGGCTAGAGTGCCGTGGCATCAGCCTAGCTCATAGCAACCTCAAACTCCTGGGCTCAAGCAATCCTTCTGTCTCAACCTCCCAAGTAGCTGGGACTATAGGCATGTGCCACCATGCCTGGCTAATTTTTTCTATATATATTTTTAGTTTGCCAATTAATTTCTTTCTGTTTTTGGTAGAGATGGGGCTCACTCTTGCTCAGGCTGGTTTCGAACTCCTGACCTTGAGCGATCCACCTGACTCAGCCTCCCAGAGTGCTAGGATTATAGGCGTGAGCCACTGTGCCTGGCCTTTAACATGTTTTTAAGCTAATATTCCTATGGAAAAAATAATGAAGAGGAGAGAATATAACAATTGCTGGACTGGAGACCTTGAGTATGTGAGAGGGCAGGGGTTCTAGTGGACAAGTCAAGGGACTGATGTTAAGTTGAAGCATGGAGAGTCCATCCATCTTTGTAGGACTGAAAGCAGAGTTAGTGAGGACTGATGTGGGTATCCTGGTAGTTGGCAGAAGATGTGGGAGAAATACTCTTCTGTTGTTTTCCTTAAGGAAATAAAAAGCAAGATCATTAGCTGAAACATTGGTCTCTACCTTGGGGAGGCTGAATTGAAGGTTTGGGAAATGAGAAAAAGAAGAGTGAAAGCACAACGGAAATACAGTAGGATGGCCAAGAGTGATTAGAATGAGAGCTTATGGAATCTAAACGTGTAATGAGAGGAACAAAGATGTGAAATGGTGAGGGTATTACTGACTTCTTATTTGAAGGAGCAGAGACTGTGTCTCTGTTTTTTCCTGCCCATAGGGTGTTTGGGCTTTTTAAATATTATCTCTTCTTTTCCCAAGTCTCTTCAGGAGACATAACTTTCCGTATGCCCCACAGAAACAAAAGACTCCCTAACCCTTGACTTAGGACAATGGGTTTCTACTTACTCTGCACTGGCATAGTTAGGAGACTCACTCCAGGGATCAGTCCTAGGCTAAAGATTTTTCTCCTAGATAACCTTTTGTTATTGCTTATACAGAATACAGCTGCCTTCTCCACTCAACTTGTACAGTGTACAGTTTATCTTTTTGAGTACCTATTTTATACCAGTCTTTGTTCTAGGCACTGTAAACAAAACACAATAATTCCTACCCTCAAGGAGTTTTGTTTTTGCTGGGGAGCAGATGATTAACAAGGAAAATGCCAAAAGGACTATTACTTTGGGAAAAATTTGGCATGGAAGGAAAAAAGGATTATGGCAGGTGAGGTACAATTTAAGATAGAGTGCTCATAGAAAATCTTATTTAGAAAGCAAAGATGACATAAGGGGGTGAGCTGGGGGGATACCTAGAGGAAGAGTGTATCAATCTCAGGGAATATCAAAGGCAAATACCCAGAGGCCGTTGCTAACCAGATTTATTCTTGGAGCAGCAAAGAGGCCATGGGACAGGCGACCAATTGTAAATAAGGGGACGGAGGGCTCATGTTGGATTGCCTTTTTACCATGAGTGAGACAAGAAGTCTGGAGTTTGAAAGGGAGAAATGATGACAAAAAAAAATACATTTTGAAAGAATATCTCTCGTTGCTGTGCTGAAAAAGCATTTGCCTTGCATTATAATGTTGTGAGATATCTTTGTTAATCAGGGTAGCTCCAGACAAAAGTCAAACAACAAAGGAAAACAAGACCTTGAAATTATGGGAAATCTCAGCTGGAGATGTTGGTTCAACTACTAAAAGTTCTTGGGAGAGAGCTGTTTGTGACTCACTCCTAAGATGTTACTCATTCTGGAAGCTCCAGGGAATCAAGTCAAAAATATGCTCTCTTTCCTTGACAATGAACATTAGAATGTACTGATGTTTTGGTAGATTCTTACAAGGTAGCAACACCTGGTAGTTTATAAACAACTACTAGTGTGTGCAGGACTAGTTGTAGTGCTGAAACCATATGCCAAGAATGAATGGTGATATAAAACTTTTCAGTTCTCTATTCTTTCGCTTAGAATTTCATGCTTCAGTAAATCCCCGTTGGATTTAGTGATCTCCAGTAACTCCTGGAAAATTTTAGGTGGGAAAAGACTAGCAATACAGCATGTACAAGAAGATGGGGTTCTTGAGAGATTAATTAGGAAATATATTAAAATATATATGTTCTTTAAATTAATTATACAGCAAATTCAGGTGATACACCATGATGCGTTTCATCGCTCCATCATAATTGTATGTATCTACTAAACATTAACAGAAGACTATTAAAGTATACATTATGAATAGACAAGTGCAGAGGTTTGGTATAAAATTTATTGTAGTCCAGTCTAGAACAATGGACTTTTTGCTTGTGTTTGAGTCCTAGCCTACTTGTATGGCCTGGGCAAGACATACGGCCTCCTCGAGCCTCCATTATCTCATAGGCAGCTAATATATTTAAGGTTATGGTGAAGATTATATTTTAAAACATGCTTAAAAATATTTTTTAAACTGTAAAATTCAGGAAATATGGTAAAGAAGCAAGGGTATACTCTACAAGTTTTTAGTTTTATATTTTCTCTATTAAGCCTTTATCCCTACTATGGCAAATTAAAAATTAGAATATTTCCTATTCCTATTTTTATTCATCTTTCTTGCCTTGATGAATTTATCAATAAAGAATAAACAAAAAGATTACGGGTAGGAGAGAATGTGAGAACAATTATTTCATTATTATCATCTAAGTGAATTATTTAGGTCCTGGTTATTAGCAGAAGAATTGTTGCCTGACCTTCAGATTTCTCTCCACACTCTCTGTAGCTTCTGTGGCACATAACAGTCCAGGAGAAGGAACATCACATTTCTGGTTTATAAAGTAAAACTTGAGAACCAGTGACTTGAGGCACATGTTAAGGGCAGCAGATTCTTTACAGCTGGACAAGGTACTATGTGGATCATTAAGGGTAATACTAGATACGTAGTGCAGGATTTCATTTATTATCATCCTATTTCAAAAACATCATCATCCCGTCTCAAAACATATGCTGTTGCTTAAATGCCTGGCAACTCCTTTTATTTTTAGATCTTTTTTCTTCCTGTTTTCAAGTTTATGGATTTTCTATTTACTAGAGACATTTAAGCAATTCTGGTTTTTGCTGTGTAACAAACCACCCCAAACACAGTGTCATAAAGTATCATTAATTTTATGCTCATGGATTCTGTGGGTCAAGAATTCAAAGCACAGCTGGAATAGCTTATCTTGGGATGTCTTTATGGCTGCCCCAGGAAGTCTGGGCCCCAGCTGGGAAGTTGTGAATGACTGGGGTGACACAAATGGCTCAGGTTTGGAATCATCAAACTCCCATGACAGGCACTAAAGCTGGACTTGGTTGAGACTGCTGACCTACACAAGATCTTTCTAGGATAGGCTTTTTACAGCATAGCAACTGGATCCAAGAGCAAGCTTCTGGAGAGCAAATGTGGAAAGGACCAGGTGGAAGTTCCATGGACTTTAATGACCTAAACTCAGAAGTCAATAACTTTTCTTTATTGGTGAACCAGTCACAATCTTACCATTATTCAAGGGGATGGGCTGTAGACCTTGCCTCTGAGTAAGAGAAGTGTCAAAAAATTTATAACCATTAAAAAAAAAAAAATTACCACATAAACTATGTATAAGGGCTGAACATAGAGCACAGACTAATTGCTAAATGTGTAAGTGAATATGTGTTTTTTATTCACTGTTGGGTGCTTACCCATCATCTATTTTCCTCAACAAACAGTCCATATACTTCAAGGATAAAAATCATTACATTCCAGTAGAGGACCTAATGGGTCTAAAAGAACCCAGGCTTAGCCAACTAGCACACGGTATTTCTCTGGATGCAGAGTTAGTCCCGGGAAGAGCATGTGTAACAATTTAGATCACTGGGATGCATTTTCAGAGACTTCTGAGAAGTTATCTTGCTTTTATCTCTTGCCTTCTGCATGTTATCACGTGTGATTCAAGATTTGGTCTGTTGCAACCATCTTGATAGCAGCTTGAAAAAGCAACATGTGGAACCAAGTGGAACAAGAGATTCACAGACAAATGAAGTCAGAGCATTGATTGAACCATGTTTGCTCAGAGCTCCTTTGTTGTACCTTTTAGCTCCATTACACCATAAATTTCTTTCATTGCTTAGCTACATTGAGTGGGATTTTATGTGTTTTTGTGTCTGTAAACTGTGTTCAGAAGCATCAATTATTGACATAGTATATATAAAAAAGAGAAATTAAGTATAAAAGAAATCAATTTAATCCCCAATCCTCTTAATATGTTTTATCATTTATGCTTTTATTGGTGAATTCTTTCAATTTATGTGATTCTAAAATTTTTAGTTGAAGAATGATGGAAACTGACCAGTAAAAAGAAACAAATAACTCAAATCACATTTCTCAAGCAATTTATAATTGATCTTTTTGGTTCATCTAAATCTGCTTTAATTTTAAAATGTATTCTATATATATATTTTTTTTTTTTTGAAATAGGATTTCACGCTGTCACCCAGGCTAGGAGGCAGTGGCCTCATCATAACTCACTGCAACCTCAAACTCTTGGGCTTAAGTGATCCTCCTGCCTCAGCCTCCCCAGCAGCTGGGACTACAGGTATGCACCACCACACCTAGATAATTTTTTTATTTTTGTAGAGACAGGATCTCACTTCTGCTCAGGCTGGTCTCGAACACTTGGCCTCCTCTCACCTCAGCCCTCCAAAGTGCTAGGATTATAGGCATGAGGTGTAATGGGATACATGCTTTTTTTAAGTAGAAGGGAGTACAATTTTGAGACACCAATGCTTTATGTGTTATAAATGAAATAAATGAATCAATGACTTCCATTTCAGCTTTCATGATCTGGACAGAACATGTCTTTAATTCCTGTTTAGAGTTTCCACAAGCTCCTTTGTTTCTGTGGAAATACTTCTGTTTCATGGTTCACACTGTTTTGTGTGTGTCTGACTCCCACTACATTGTGAGCACTTCGGAGTTTATCTTTGTTCCTAGCATACAGTAGATGCTGAATAGACTGCTGAATCAATGAATGATGCCTATATTGAAATCAGAGTAAGGAGTATGAGTAAAAGTTGAGGAGTAACTTAATCAAACTCTTTGATTAACTTGCAGAGAGTGACTAGTTTTTTAGGATAGTTCAGTAGTCATTTTTGGCACCAAATTATATGGTAGGATAAGAAACAGAGTTTATTCAAAATGATTGTTTAATTATGCACACTTGAAACATGTGAAGCATAATTAAAAATTGTTGATATTAAATAATCCAGGTAAAATATATTAGCTTCCTAGTATATGCTAATCCTATGCATAGGTACATTATTAGTCTAAGCAATTTATTATTTTTCTTGGTTTATTTTTCCCCAAAGTATCACAAGCATTCAAATGGTAAAGTATTATTATAAAGGTCTTAGATCATTTTCAAAAGATAGATTTTTAAAAATGCTAAAACCTCTCCAAAATATTTTACTTTCCCATAGAGAGAGGCATAAGTGGGAGCAATGGGATTGCTGAGTCAGGAAAAGCAATTACAAATTCTGACTTAAGAAAAAATATTCTATGACCTTAAACAACTTCTCAAGTCCTTTTCTGATAAAATGAAGGTATGTATACTTGGAATGTTAAGTTACTTTTAAGTCAAATTGATAAAATCATTTAATATTTAATATTGGGAATGTTAATAAGGAATTCTGTATCTTATATGCATATACATGCACAGTTACAATGCTTAGACAATATTATTTATAATTTTTGTTTTCAAAAGTGGCTTTTGGAAGTATAAGTAATATTTTAAGATTTACATGTTAAATAATGACACTTCATCAATTCCACTGCTGGGTATATATTCAAAGGATTGGAATTCAGTATACTGAAAAGATATCTGGGCCTGGCGCGGTGGCTCATCCCTATAATCCTAGCACTCTGGGAGGCCCAGGCGGGTGGATCATCTGAGCTCAGGAGTTCGAGACAAGCCTGAGCAAGAGCGAGACCCTGTCTCCACCAAAAATAGAAAAAATTAGCCGGGTATGGTGGCCCATGACTGTAGTCCCAGCTACTCGGGAGGCTGAGGCAGAAGGATCATTTGAGCCCATGAGTTTGAGGTTGCTGTGAGCTAGGATGATGCCAGGGTACTCTAGCTGGGGCAACAGAGTGAGACTCTGTCTCGAAAGAAAGAAAGAAAGAAAGAAAGAAAGAAAGAAAGAAAGAAAGAAAGAAAGAAAGAAAGAAAAGAAAAGATATTTGTACTCCCATGTTTATTGCAGCACTATTCATAATAGCCAAGATATGGAATCAATCTAAGTGTTTATCAACAGAATGGAAAAAGAAACTGTGGTATGTATACACAATGGAATATTATGTAGCCACAAAAAGAATGAAATCCTGCCATTTGCAACAACATGATGGAACTCGAGAACATTTTGTTAAGTAAAATAAGCCAAGTACAGAAAGACAAATTTCGAATGTTCTCACTCATATGTGGGAGATAAATATTAAAAACAATAGATCTCATGGAGACAGAGAGTAAAATGATGCTTACCGGAAGGTGGTATGGGTAGCAGGGAGCAAGGGATACAGTGGGGATAGTTAGTGGGTACAAAAATAGAATTAGAGAGTTATATAAAAGGAACAATATTTGATAGCACAACAAAGTGACTATAGTCAAGAATAAGTTAGACTTTAAAATAACTGAAAGAGTAGAATTGGAATGTTCCTAACACAAAGAAATGTTAAATACCTGAGGTGCTAGATACTCCAATTACCCTGATTTGATTGATTCATATTGTATGCCTGTATCCAAACATTACATGTATGCTATAAAGATATATAACTATTATGTACCCATAATAATTTAAAATAAAAAGTAAAAAACAATAAAAAGATAATGGCACTTTTAAATATTTGGCAAGAACACCTTTAGTATCTATTCCTCTCCCTACTCCATACATAGGCACCATTTTTTTCACATTTAAGTTATAATTAATTTAAGAATGAAAGTTGGTTATCATTCTAATCTTTATTAACTTGGTTCTCATTCCTTAGACTAGACTTGAAGCTGGCTTCATAACCATATTCTATTTAGATATCCCTATTGTGAATTTCAGCAAATTTCCTGGTCTTTCAAAATATTAGTTTCCTCATCTGTCAAAAGAGATTAAGATTAGACATTCCGTACCGATTTTGGCTAAAATTCAATTTGATTATATGTTGAAATTATGGCAGGTACACAAGAAATGACTCATTTTTCCCAGCAATGTATTTATTCATAATTTATTTCCTATGGTATTCCCCGCAGTGGCTATTCCAAATGCCTTCTCTTTCCAAGGCCTTACTGACATGTTGCATAATTTTGTCTTATAGGTTTTGAAACAAAAGTTATTTAAAAAATCATTAACTTCATTTATTCTATTATTGCCTCCCCTCTAAAATTACAGACACACACATAAACACTCACTCTTACACACAAAAGGAAGAGGCATTTTTAGAGATGATTTGTACATAGCTTTTATAGAGAACAGGTAAATAAAGCATTGAATATATAATCCCTTATTATGGAAAACATAAGGTAGACTGTAAAATAGGCATTCCATATAAAAACTCAGGTTTTTATTAAGCTGGTTTAAAAGCCTGCCACTTCCCTATGTTCAGAGTTCCTGTAGCCTGGTGTCCAGGACAAATATTTCTTCAGGGCCATTGTTTATATTAACAATTAAATCATCCCAAATCAGGCATGTCAGCACCATTCTGGCAGCATAAACTCACTCAATCTTATGAAAGAAATGTCAGCCAGTGTGAACAGTCCACTAACAAGACCACACACTGGCACCAGCAAGCCAGATATGGTGCCCCAGGAGGATCCCATAGCCAGTAATTCTGAATTCTGAAGCTCTTCAGTTATCATCACCCCCCTATGCAAGAGACTTGAGTCCACATTGATCACTGTCAGAGCTCCTGTACCTGGTCCTGTTGGTACTACCTGCCTAGGCCAGTCTCAGGTGTCAGAAAGGATTTAAAAGTTTAAAGGAAAGCGCTTCAAAGCCCAGGAGGCCCAAGGTGTAGCGCAGGGAAGGAAGCCTTACTGGCCCAGGTTACTATTGTCAGTCCCTGAAACTGAGCATGCTATAGAAATCACTTGAGCCAGAGGTATTAAAAGCTCTGTTGTTACACTCAAAGATGAAGAGCTTAGAGCTTTTCCCAAATGGAGGGAGAATTTCTAAAAGATCAAAGATTAATTGATATGGGAGTTAGAGATTATGCTAAAGATCTGAACTTTAAAAAGTTACCTTAGCCAGTTCAAGCTGCTATAACAAAGTATCATAGATCAGGTGGTTTATAAACAACAGAAATTTATTTCTCATGGTTCTGGAGGCTGGAAGTTGGAGATGGAGGTGTCAGCATGGTTGGGTTCTGACGAGGGTCCTCTTCCATATTGCAGACATTTTGTTGTATCATGGCAAAAGATGCAAAGAACTCTCTGGGGTTCTTTTTATAAGGGCACTAATCCCATTCATGGGGGCTCCACCACCATGACCTAATTACTTTCCAAAGTCCCCACCTCCTAATACCATCTCATTGGGGATTATTTCAACACACAAACTGCGAGAGGATATAAACATTCAGTACTCAATTCATGTAACTATTATAAGCCCAGTTTAAGGCAATGGGATTGTATAAATGTTACAATATTTTATCAGATGTATGACTCCATTGAATTTAAGAGCATTATCTTATGTGCCACTGTGAAAACGCTACCAATTTTTATTATGAAGTAATGCCTCAGTGATAGTCTTGTGCAACACATAAATTGGTTACATCATCCTCAACTTTGCTTGAATTTTCTTTCCTGTAATTCTGCAGTATTTGGTAATTTTGCCTATCTTCATTTGCATTTTGTGTGGTGCATGTGTGTACAAGAAGGCACATTTTTAATTATTGTGGATGTTTTCATTTCTTAGGTACTGTAAACCTTGTTGCTTTGCCAGAAAATGCACAATTGTGGTTATTTATTCTAAGCAGCGGTCCCTAACCCTTTTTGGCACCGGTGACCTATTGAATGGTGGTTAAATTCAATACTTATAGTACCAGCAATCAATAACTGATAAGAACTCCATCAATGCAAAAATAATTTCAATACATATGACTAATTTCATAGGTGCACATTATGAAAGAAAATTTATCTGAAATTTGAAAAAAAGGTAAATTGATGATTTCTTAACTTTTGATACCCTACTAAAACATTTTCCAATAATCCTGCTAGTAGTAAGTGCCTTTGTTGGGCTCACTCTGGCCAACAGTTCCCTTTGAGCTCAGACTCACCTCATCTTGGCACTTTCCCACCTCAAAAACCTGCCATACGCATGTCTTCTTTCTGCCTCAGGGTCTTCCATTCCCACTTGGTCCTCTTGCTAGTGCTTGGGAGTGAAATCCCCAACCCACCATCAATGTGTGGTCAGTGGGGAACTGATAATGTTCCGGGCTCCTTTCCTTCAATGAAAGGTTCTGGCAGGCATTCTGTATGCCATTCTGTACTCGTTCTTCTCATAAGAGCCAGGGTCTGGCCGTGGCACCTTCAACTACTATAAAGCATCTATATTGGCTTTTTCTCTTTTATTCCCCTCCCACTCCCACTTCTGGGATTATATCCCCAATAAACTTGTATCCAAGTCTTTGTTTCAGACTCTGTTTCTGGGGAAATAGACAAGACTATGTCACTGTTTGGCCCTTATCCAATTCTCCTGGGTGAATGTAAATTATCAGGGTATATTTTTGACTAATAATTTGCAAATGATAAAGGTGCAGGCTTCATGCAGTCCTACAGGTTAGTGGTTAGTTAGTGTAAAGGAAAAAATAGATGTTATGATTCTCTAGCCAGTAAGGATATTAATGTCATGTTTATATTGCCCTAAAGAAAGTTTACTAACTAAGCAATCATATTTAAGTTCCTTCCACAGCTGTTCTTTGTCTTCCTGCTGTTTCCCTTATTAATGAGGTAAATAAAAGTTTGACACATACTCACTACTGTTTGTATGAGACTTTTTTTTAAACAGTAAGCAATGAAAACTACGTTATGATTGTTGCCCGGCTGAAAGTAATTGTAAGACACTGTTGACTGTAAGATTCATTCCAGTTTCAGATATATTACAATAAAATTTATACTTAAGTTGTTGGGGTAGTGGCTCCCAAACTATTTTTAATTGGAAATGGGACTGTCTCCAAAATGCAAATTTTTAGCTTCCTTTCTTCAAAACTACAGAAGTAGCTCTCACCTCCTCTCCCAATCAATACACAATCCAAATGTGGTGAGCAGTTCAAGAGACACAGTGTATCTTGTGAGGCCCTGAGAAAGTCCCAAGTCTCTAGAGCCCCAGCATGGCACAGAAGAGCACACAAAACTCTCATTTCCTATTCCCTATACCTGCCCTACATCAAAGGACTTAGAAGTATCAGGAGAGAGTCAATGGATAATAAACAGCATCAAGGTTGGGAAGAAGAGAAGACAGAGGAAGGGTCTGACACACAGTGACCATCAGAAACTTGGACAACAGCAATGCCAGAAATCAACCCCTTCAACTTTTTATACATGGAGACAGACTGGAATTTAGATGTCACCCTGTGGAGAGAGAAAGAAGGACAAAATCCAGATGATGTCTAAAACGATTAAGAAAGACAGATATGACCAAGTTCACTTGGAACTAAGATTATACTTTCTGTCACTAGACAGAGAACTCAAATGACAGGTTTGTACCCCTGAGTTGTGAGATATGTTCTGAAAACACCATACCACCACCCATCGTGTGACCCTTGAATTCAAAAGCAACAGAGCAAACTAAAACACCAAGAATTTATTCCATGATTAGGTATTTCACAGTGAATTTTACTCACCGGAAATGAAAACACCCTCATTCTTGTATCACACTTATTCTTTGACTTTCATGCAAGTTTCAGGAACAAACTATGTATGAAAAGTGGGGTTTGCATGTGTAATGAATTTCAGTCCATAAATATAACAATATCTTGTATTGTTTTTGGAGTTTACAAAGTCCATATCATATACATTAACTCACTAAATCATGACAATAGCTCCATGAGGTAGGTATTACTGAATTTACAGGTGAAGTACCTGAGACTTAGAGGCTAAGTAACATGTCCAAGGAAACATAGCCATGACAAAACTAGGATTCAAACCCAGGCCCTCTGATACAAATAATTTGTGTATATCACATACTATAAATAAAGAGCGAGAGTAACTTATTTATAATCAATCCACCAAGGGAAATGGAAAAATTAGATCATTAAACATGTCCCTTCAGTTTTTCTTAAAATAGCCTTTGGAAACTCACTTCTTGACCTGTGGACTTATTCATGTCTAAGTAGATGCCAGTGATTACTTTCTTTTTATAAAATTGAATTTCAAATTACACCCGGTTTTTCAATTTTTTTCTCAGATTTTCAAAATTCTGATAAACACAAAACTTAGGTAGAAGAACAATACACACATCATAGGAAAAAACCTTCCTTAGATTCTATTGCTCTTAGTACTTCTGCAACATGACGTCCACCTTGTGCCTCCAAACCTGAATACTTGAATATGCTGACTTTAATCAATAATAATGTGCAACCTGGTATATGATAGGTATTGTTAAAATTTCATGGGAATTTATAACAAGAAAGTAGATTTTTACTGATAAGTATTTTAGATTTATATAATTTTCTTGTTGGCAGAATATAGGAGGCTCAAACTGCAAATCGGATTTATCATAGTTGAATCCTGATTATTCTAGAAATAGATTAACTGAAATTCAGATACATATAAATAAACAAAAATAGTATATTTTTAATGTTAAAGGGTTACTCTCTGATCAAATGACTTCTAGATTTTAATTCATCTTACATCTTTAATTTCAGAGGACTTAAATGAGAATTTTTCCTTACAAGTAAAATCTGGTTGTTCATAAAACTGAGAATTTTTACTCATCTGATAATATAGTGGTGAGATGTTAAGACAGAACAACTTTGTGATTAAATGGAATAAATTTGATTAGCAGACATGAAAAAGGAAATCAACACAAGAAAGAATGATGTATTTGAGAACATTTTTAATAAATAATGTGACAAAATTACTTTTCTGATTATTGGATTTTCAGTATGCAAAATTATGGCTAAAAATAAGAGTCTTCTTACATGAACATAATGAAAACATTAATCACATGGATTGTTCCCTTAGCACTGCACACCCTTTCTATGGAACTTTTTTGAATTATCTAAATGAACACATTTAGTTTTTGGTGAACACCAGCGTTTTTTGTGGTTCAGTTTTGTTTGGCTTTGCTTTCCAGTGGGGCCAGGCCTGATATCTGTATATGAATAAATGTACATTTTTGTCTTTAAATAGCACCAATTATTAAGTCAAAGAAATTTATATGATGACAAAAAAGGATCATAAAAATCTAGTCAGAGGGCATCATTTGGCAATTCAAAGCAAGTAATGCCTCCATGTGAGCTTATAAGGAAATTTTGTAAGTTTCAACATTGGCCACAACAAACTTAAACCTTTTTTTTTAAGTCCAGGAAAAGCAAGAACCATCTGGTTCATGGCCCACAATAAAGTATGCACATTACTTCACCATCTGTCATCATTCAAATATTCCAAATACAAACATAGAGCATTAACAAAACAGGTTAAAAACGATTCTCAACATTTTTTTTCAATAAGACAAAAAAGGTTAATAGTTACAATGGTTTACAAATAAAGTTTAGTGATTGTGCTTTTAAAACCAAAAAAAAAAAAAAAGATTAAAAACAGTGCATTACAAAAACAAAAATCAATTTCCTTAAGTGGCACTTCCGAAAGTTGAACTGACACTACCAGAAGAAATTTAGGCCAGTTAAGATAGGGATGTCTTTACTCAATTGGTCATTAAAAACATCCATTTGTTTGTAATATGTATTTATAATTGTTTTTTGATTGAAAAATAGAACAAGGTTTTGCTAGGCTTACTTATGACAATGACTAGACAACCAGAGATCCAACTGGCTTAGCCCTACTTATCCAAAAGTATATTTCCAATAAAAAATGATTGAAATGAAGACAAAATAAAGTACCACCAGGGATTGCAAAGAGTATATATTTACAATGCTTCTACTCCATTCAAATTGTTTGTAGTTCTGCATTGGCTATATTTTTAGTTCCTCCCAGCAATGGGTAGTATGAAACACTGATTTTAAAATCGTGTTAAAATGAAGTATGTTTTAATTTGCATTAGCAGTTTGTTATAGAAAGATTATACTTTCAGAGCCCTTGGCGTGAGGTTGAATAATCAACTTTGCATCTCTGATCAATATTTTGCTATAAATTAGCTTGGCATATAAGCAGTGCAATGCCATATCTCAGGGGCAAAATGCAAAAGAACTGTTTTGTTCTCTCCTGCTGGCTGATGACTGAAGCAAGAAGTCAATACACTTTTTTTGCTGGAAGTAAGGTGTAATGGTTTGTTCCCACAGTGAGGGGAATAAGGAGGTTCTTCATGGGGTTAGAAATCAAAGAACAACAATAAAAACCCAATAAAGTTTTAAAAATGATACCCCAATAAGAGGAATAAAAACGACAATTTGTACAGTCTGATTGCACTGAACATTTTATCTGGCGTCATGTGTCATCAGACATGAGGCATCTTGAGTGATGATTTTCACATTAGATCTCACAAGCCTCTCTGGTTGTCTTCAGCTTTCAGTTTCCTGTAAAAGATGCATTATTTACTGTCAAATTAAAAAAAAAATCTTAAAAGTATTGTCTTTAAATGCATTTATTATTACAATGTAATGCGTTTTCCATTTATGCACTGGCATACTTTGAAAGTTGGTATACATTGGAAAATGCTTGTGGCAACTAATTAATTTGTCGACTTTAGTTGGTCTTGATAACAAATTTATGAGTTCTCCAAGAAGTCCAAATTCTGTTCTGCACTGAGCCTCAGTGTCATGGGGTGGGACACAGGGCTCTGAGAGAGGAGGAGTGCTGAGTTCCGTGCTTCCCTCAGCCTCGCTCAACCTTAAAGCTCTGCTTTTATTGAATTTAAATATTGGAGTTAACAGTAATGACTGTTCCCCATAAATATTCTTCTACTTAAAAAACGAAAAGCACTTGAAAGATAATTTCTCTAACATTTTCAAGAGGGAAGTCTTTCTTATTCCAAACCCCAAAATCAAAATACATTGGGCTTATAGAAAATTAATTTAGATATAATTACTTATAATTTTTTTATCTTCTACTATAAGAAGTTATAATTTAATCCTCATTTATCTATGTGAGGTTAAATATATTTATAAAAAAATTATCCTCAACTTATTTTTTATTAAATGGAGAAAACACAATCTTTTAATAAAAGGGGGGGCAGATTTTATAATATGATATAACTTACTGCCAACTATATCTTTTCCTAATATCTATAGATTCTATCAAGGGAGTATGTCTTTGACTCAAGAAGTGGTCTCCATCTGGGAAGGTCAATGTCATACATATTTTCAGAAGAGTGAAGGTGAAAGATAGTCAAATCAGACAAACTGTCCTGGTGATCGCTAGGGTGATAGATAACATAGGCTGAACATCCTCACTTACATCATTTTACTCTTTCACCTTACCAGGTTTTCATAGCCTACTACAACACTGTGAATTATAATTTAGATTAACAGTTCTTATTTCCTAACAATGTGTTTTCCTTATATATTTCTTATCTGAAAATCGGCAAATGCATGTGAGCCCTAGATCTACAAAGAAACTCCAATTAAAATTTAAAACTTTGGAACACATTCCAAGAAAATTCTTAAATTCTCAAAACTTCAGTTTCTGCCATTGTAGGAATCAGGGTACTGAAAAGTTTGTGATAAAATAGTAACATTTCCATAAATTTATGGATGCTTCTAACTTTGAGGCTGATTTAACAACTAGAGTTTAATGCTGGTAACCTTGGGGAAAAATTGTAAATACCTCTAATTCTTCATTATTATCTTCTCCTCTTTCATATCCTCCAAGTACTTGCATTTCTGCAATATTTCTTCGACCTACATTTGCTTGTTCTCTTTGTCTGCTTCCTGATCCTCTTGATGACATTGAGCTTGAGGAACTGGGATCTCTGGGATTATTTGATGTTGGAAAAGTAGGTCTACAGTAAGGTAGAATATCCTCTGTGTAATGAAATATAATGAAAACGTGTGAACACCATCATACACTTTCACTGTAGAAAAGCACCACTCAGGTCTAACTGTAATTCTGAATAAGGAAGCATCAGTGATTCTGAGGTATAAATAAAGACGCTTTATGAGCATAATGAACAATGCAGCACTGTCTTTTGAAAATGAAAATTACAAGCCTGTTGTTTTCCTGGGAGTGGTCAGGGATTTGGATCGATTCCACTCATATGCTTTTGTCCATCTCAAACCCACTTGAGACCAATATCACTTAAGGAGGTAAACCAAACTTGGTGTCAAACTTGGCTTCCAATTCTGTCATTCACAATACAATCTCAGATTATTTTAGACTTTAGTTTCCACCTTTCAAAAAAGTGAGAATAGTATCTATACCTAGAGGAGCTCCTAGTGGTGATATGAAAACAGATGAGATAGCAAAATCTCTATGTAACCTATACAGTGTTATTGTAAGGAATTAGTGGAAAGCAAGCTCAGACTTCTAGAACTACCAAAACAGAGCCAACTCTGCAGAAATAAAAAAAAAAAAAGAACAAAAATTAAAAATCAACCTCCATTTCTACATCCTATTTATATTGTGGAACTTTGAATCTCAGAAGCCTACCATTATTTCTAATTTCAAAAACAAGCCATTCCAGTCAATTGCTGTCTCTTGAATTTCTACCTCTATATTGCTTTAAATTTGGTGCTACTTCTACTGATGAATCATCAAACTGATCACTTCTTTCCAAAGTCTGTCCACTCTGCTCTTTGGATACCAAACACAGGAAAAACTAACTCTTTGACATACTTTTTTCCACCTCCCCCAAATGCTTGCTTTACTATCTACATTGCCTGAATGAAAGCCGATTTCTCCTGAAATTTCCACTGATGTTCTCTTCAGTGGAAGGATGAGGAGGAAGGTTTGGCTCTGACTACTATCACAGTTCTAAATCATTGCTCATTCATCCTTGCACAAAACATTCTCCTCCATGAGGACCAGGTCATCTTTATGAAGCCAGTAGAATCCTTCTTGATGGCACCTTGTTTTTTCATCAAACTCAACCCAATTTACACTCCCAACCCACAGGAGCGTAACTGATCCTGTAACCTCTCTTCACAGCACTAGATCTCCTGTGACTGTCACTTTCTGTCCCAATTTCATCAACTTTTTTTTCTCTACTGACTTTTGTTTTGTCAAATGACAATATGATAAAATCTCTCTCTTGCTAAAACTCTCCTCTTAAGCCTGTGCTCTAACCAATCAATACCTTCGCTCTCTCCTCATTACTCAGCAATGCCTCTTGAAAAGCAATTTGGATTCAATATTGGTAGTCACAACTCCCATTTACTCTGTATCCCACTGAAATCTATTTATGCTCACATTACTACTATGAAACTAAGAAAATTGGTAATGCTAACCATGTTTCCATCCTTATGCCTTTGGACTTCTCACTGCCTTTAATCAATTTAAACATTTTTATTTTCTTAGCTTCTAGTTCTCCTTTCTCCCTGGCAATTTCTGTGAACTCTTTTTTATGATACAAGCGTCTTTTGCATGTTGATGATCTACAGGTTTCTATTTTCAGCTCTCTCTCTCTCTCTCTCACTCCTCTCTCTCTCTCTCTCTATATATATATATATACATATATATATTTTTTTCCTACTCACTGTATGTGATTTCATCCACTCTCACAGATTATAACCTTTTCTAGAATATAGCTGTCATAAGGGCAGGTATTTTTGTCTGCTTTGTGTGCTGATATACTCCTACCTTAATATATAATAGGTCATTAACAAATAGTTTTGAGGGAATGGATGAGTGGCTCTAACTACTATTTGCATCATCCTGAATCATTAGTTTATATTTTCTACTCCTGAACTATGCCTTGAATCTTAGGCTGCAATAGATAGCCCAGTTGAACAACTCTTCAAGTGTTCCTGAAACCCGACATATCAAACATTGACCTCATTGACTCACTTCCCTGAGATTTCTTCCCTCTCTGTTTTCTTTAGTATAGCTAATGATATCACTGTTCATTAAGACACCCAAGAGAGGAAACTGAAATTATTTCACATTCTTCCCTTCCTTTCAAACACTTTCGCATACACCTTAAGTGTACCCTTCCACATATTCAAACATATAACAAGACTGATTTTGACTTTAAAAACTTTCTTGAATTTTCCCAGTCACCCATCCCTGCTCCCATAGCTTGGTTTATATTCTCTATCTCTCTTGTCTGGGGTTTGCACACATCTTTAAACAAGTCTCAGCTTCTTGAGCTATTCCCCTCTAAACAGTCTTCACTCAGCCAACTTCCTCTTACATAATTCACAGGTTCTTTAAGCATCACCTTTGACTACCTTTATTAATGAAGTACTGAATTTCTTACAGTTCCTCAATGAAGCTTCAATCTTTTTGTGCTGACTTCTGCACCTCAACAATCCACTTTTCTCACCCAAACTAAACTCCGTCTATCCTTAAACACTCAGTTTACGTGTCAGTTCTCCCAGGAAGGATCAAGAAATCTTTCCTTGTACCCATTAGAGGTGAATTTACCCATCCCCTCTGTGTGAAGGGCACAATCATAACTTTGACTCAAACTGTACAAAAGCAAATTATATAACCAAAATGTGTACCCCTGTAATATTCTGAAATTAAAAAGAGAGAGAGAGATCTTTCCTAACATTGCATCTTCCACAAACCTGGGCAAATTGTCCCTCTTCTGGACTCTTAAGTAGTATGGCACAATGAGAGTTATGCTGAATATGAAAATGTCTGTGAATTAATACCTTATCTCTCTCTCTCTCTCTCTGACTACAAACCTTCTGAGGTCAAGGTTCATGCTTACACATAAATCTCAGGACTTACTACAATGCTTAATAACATAGTAGATGTTTGATATATATAAAAATAAATTGAACTAACTGAGGTAAATGTCAGCAGAAAATTCAGACATTTAAGTCTAGAAGACTACTCTCCTTAATTAAAAATAATAATTCACCATATATGTAAATCACGGTGCCTCTTTCATTACAATTACTGTAAATTGAGTTATGAAGGTGAAAATTATAGCGATGCATAGAAATGATCATTTAATGGCGTATACACAGAAGCTTATGATTCAAATAAGAATTTGGAAGAGCAGGACATATAAAATAATAACTGGTCGGTGTATCTCATTGCTTTCCATGGAATAGCGTTCCTTGTTTCTAGACTAATGGTCTAATCTTAGTTCTTTAGGAGTTAGAAATATTTTCATGACATAAAATACAACTTATTAAATTTCTGAAGATTGATTTTTAAAAATTTCATCTCTTTGTTCTAATTCTTCATACAAGATCTTTCCAGGTTTATAAAATTGTCTTCTGAAGAATCCCACCTACTTTAGATGAAGCCTACTTATGAGTAGGAAATTGGTCCATACTTTCTGGCTAAGAAAATAAAAATGTTTAAATTGATTAAAGGCAGTGAGAAGTTCAGAGGCATAAGGATGGAAACATGGTTAGCATTACCAATTTTCTTAGTTTCATAGTAGTAATGTGAGCATAAATAGATTTCAGTGGGCTACAGAGTAAATGGGAGTTGTGACTACCAATATTGAGATATTGAGATATTTCTCAATATTGAGATATAAATCTCATAATTTACATCATCACATTCTATTTATGAATCACTACTTGGAGCATAGTCGCCATGAGTCAAAAGTTCAGAGCCTGATCAACTTTGGCTTAACTGATAAAAATAAGCTAAGAAGTCTTTCAAACTTTGGATAGTGGTGATATCACCAGAGACTTTGTGGTCACAAAATAGAGGTACTCTGTCTGAAATGCACAGCTTTACTTATTACTTATACTGTCCATTCCTGGATGGGTTCAGGTTGAAGTCACAGCACAAAGTGAAACTGCCTCCATGTTGAAAGGAAGTTAGCTAATGACCAGATGTCCATAATAAATACAGCAATACATTGATGTCAAACCTTTCTAAAATATCTCTCTTACAATATAAAGTGTCCTATAGCTTTCTAGGTCGTATTTCCCTATCATTCTTCCCTGACTCCTCCATCAACCATCTTCCTTTCTTTGTAGCTCTTCCTCTTAAATGGTTTCCTCTCCTTAGTTTATAATAATGTTCAAATATTTATCTTAAAACATTTATCCTAAAACATTTCCACTGATTTGGCCTTCCTGTCAAACTCTATCCCAACCTCTCCTCCAGATCCCAAACCTTTTGAAAAGAGCTTATATTCATCACCTCCCTCCTAAAATGTCCATTCATTTTCCCATCCCCTATAAGCCTGGCTTCTATTTTGATTACTGTACTAAAAACAGTTCATTGGAATACCACCGACAGACAACATATTAAAAAATCCTTTTTTCTCCTGGGTATACATCCACCTTTCACTGTTGTGGCATTTTATAGGTCTTCCTATCTAAAAATTTCCCCCTCCATTCTTTTTAGGATACTAGTTTCAATACCTTGGATATCTTGATTATTACATCGTTGGGCCAGACAATCTCAGTTTCCTTGATAGAATGTTGACTGTCTACCTGTCTCTAAGTATAATCATCCCTGACTAGTGGTGTGCTAGAGCAGGCTCAACATTTCACAAGAACTTATGTCTTCCTAACTCTTCATTCGCTGACTTCACATTAGTAGCTGGAAATCAGCCATTTGGGGAGTATTTATACAACAGAAGTAAGCATATGGCCACAAGTTAGAGTTTTGTTTTGTTTTTCCTCCCAGAGAACTTATTGCTAAACATTTACCAGCATACCACTGCTGATATTTAGCATTTGTAATTCACACCACCTCTGTGTTGTGGGTTCTAAAATCCACTCTGTACTCACATTCTTTCTTCTGATTTTTAAACCTAATTTTCTAAATTCTTATTGATTTTCTTTATATCCACGTTCTTGTCAGCATCTTTTTTTTTTTTTTTTTTTTTGAGACAGAGTCTCACTGTGTTGCCTAGGCTAGAATGCCGTGGCGTCAGCCTAGCTCACAGCAACCTCAAACTCCTAGCCTCAAGCGATCTTCCTACCTCAGCCTCCTGAGTAGCTGGGACTACAGGCATGTGCCACAATGCCCAGCTGATTTTTTCTATATATATCAGTTGGCCAATTAATTTCTTTCTATTTATAGTAGAGACAGGGTCTCGCTCTTGCTCAGGCTGGTTTCGAACTCCTGACCTTGAGCAATCCGCCTGCCTCGGCCTCCCAGAGTGCTAGGATTACAGGCGTGAGCCACCGCGCCCGGCCTCTTGTCAGCATCTTAATCCATCTTAACATTATTTCCCCCTGAAATTTATTTTTTTCTCTGTTTTTTCTATATAGGTTAGTATAATTGTGTTTCACTAGTCATATATGATCACCTAATCAATATTTGAATATTATTTTATTCTATTATTTCAATTTACCTTTTTACATTCAATTAGTCACCAAGTCCTATTGGGCCTATCTCTGAAATACCCATTTACGCTGTTCTCTCCTTTTTATTTGCACTATTTTAATTCAGTGCTTTCATATTTTATACCTAGATTGTTATTGCAATGTTCTGATACCTTCATCAACCCGATTCCAGTCTCTTCCTCCCCTGTGCAGTACTGCCAGTTATTTTTCTAAAACACAAATCTGATCATGCCATTTCGCACTCAAAATTGTTTGCTGGCTCACCACTCCCTGTATCATAAATCCCAATGCACTGGAATGAATGAATTGTTTTAAAATTATTTGGATACATGCCTGTCTCTTCCCTTAGAGAGCAAACTTCTTAATCTGACCACTTTTCCTGTGATGCTATAGGGTCTAACTGTGTGCCTTGGCAAACATATGTTCATCTATGTTTATTTGCTGCTTGAATAAATTAGTACCTTGGATGAGATGAGTCTTGGCTGGTGGAAGGTCTCGTTTTGCTGCCTTGTTTCCTCGTCCTTTCCCATCATTTTGCTGTTCCTGTGCTTCTCTGGGATCACCTAGATTTGTTCGCATTTCAGCAACTTGTCTTCCATCCAGTACTTCTCTCCCTTTGTAACTGCCTCCTTTTCTATCTGATGATCTATCTGTTCTTGCTTCTACAGAAGGGAGTTTTGGCACCATTACGGGTCGCACCTCCAGCTGTGCCTTGGATTGAACAGTGGGTGACTTTATAGCAGGCGGTGGCACCGGAGGAGGCGGAAGATCTACAAAGAGATATTTAAAAGACTGTAAAAGTCTGCCTCTTATAAAATCATCAAATATTAGGATTATTATTGGAGTCACATTCAACTGTAATATACTGTACCTTAAAGAACTAGAACAATCGAAGGCAACCAAGGAAGAAGAAAACCAACAATTTGAAGTACTCTCTTATCTAGCACAGAACCACTAAATGGTAGAGTTGGGACTTAAGTGATTGTCCCACTGCTGGGACAGCTAATACTGGGCATATGTACTTTAACTTCCACTCTCCCAACCACGGAAGATCTTCCAATTGATTTCAGCCTAGTATCGTTGGTCCCAGACGTGTATTTTTCCTCCTTCAGGCAATCACTTCAAATTGATTGAGATTAGCACTTGAGTTGAGAACTATTTGCCATCTCTAATTTAACCTAACCCCCTTTTCATTTTGTAGATAAGGAAACTCAAACACAGAAACCTTAAACTATTGTCCAATCTCAAAGATAGATGTAATCGGAACCTGGGCTAAGGCCTTTAGATTCATAATTTCTGGTTCAGTGTTCTTCATGCTACTCAATTCAATCAAATATTTATTAATATAATCTGTCATTCATTGATAAGATCTCTCCACTCTGTATGTGAAGCTGCGGGTTTTAAATCAGATAATCACTGGCATAATTATAGGTCAATTTCTTATTTATATATAGAGAGATAGATATGTACAGGTATAGTTATATATTAAGTAATATACATTATATGTAACATAACATATATAATATATTTCTTTCTTGTATCATAGATATACTTAAGGATGAAAGTAATTAGAAAATTTGATATCTGGAAAATCTATTTTCTTTAATCAGTGTTACTTTTTAAAATGATTCCAAATATACTCCAAAGAGAAAAAAATACATATCCTAATAATATTTGGTAAGTTTGTAGGAGAATATGAATAGATGCTAGGTTTAGGTTGTTATGACTTTACTATGGAAGATGTACTAAAAGGAAAAGCTTCACTACAGGAGGTGAAGAAGTTGTTATGATAGCTTACATAATTGATGATAGGACATTCAATGGTATTGATGCCTATTAGATGGGTAGTAGAAGATCTGTTTGAGAGAGATTAAGGAAGAAACAGTCAATATTATTTCATGATCAATGGAATATAGTACAGAGGTCGGAGGAAAGAATCTAAGATGACTTTTAAGATTTTGGTCATTGTTTACTAGGTGAATGAGAGAAACACCATTGAAAGTATGAAGGGTAGGAATGAGGAAGAGGTATTAGTAAAGGAAGGATGTAAGTTCAGTTTCAGAAAAGTGACTAGGGAAAGATTTTGGAGTATCCAGATAGAGACATACAACAGGTAGTTGTATATAAAATCTGAATTTCAAGAGAGGCCAAAACCAGAGACACAGAGGTACGGGAATTATCAGCATAGCTACATATTTAGTCATGTCTTTAGAAATGGTAATGTATTCACATTTAGAAAGCAATGTCTAGAATAAATCAACTAAAAATCATTTAGGAAACATCTATTAAATGCTTAGTATTATAAAATTAGCCTTATGATTTTAAATTAAAAATATGTTAATATGGTAAAAAATTCAAAAGTATATAAGGGTTTAAACATGAAAGGGCAACCTCTTATATCTCCCCACCTCCATTTCAAATTCTCAATATTGATTATGCAGAGGTAATTGGTTTGAATAGTTTTATATAGATCATTCCCAAAATTATTTACATACATAAAGCAGGGCTGCCAAGTCTCATATTGCCAGGGAACACCACTCATGTCAAGGACTATGTAAAACACACACATCATTAACTGAGCAGCACCTAAGTGGACACATAGGTACTACAGTAATAGGGTATTGGGCAGGGGGGAGGGGGGAGGGGGGCGGGTATATACATACATAATGAGTAAGATGTGCACCATCTGGGGGATGGTCATGCTGGAAACTCAGACTTGTGGGGGGAGGGGGGGAAAGGGCATTTATTGAAACCTTAAAATCTGTACCCCCATAATATGCTGAAATTAAAAAAAAAAACCCACACACATCTGGGGTTGTATGTGGTGCCTGTCTGCCCATCTGTATGTGGTGGACTGATTAAAAAGTGCCACACAAATATATAGCCTTCTTTCTTTATTAACATGAGTGCAGTTGCACTTTTTCGCTTAACTGGATGGTTGTATACATTTCCAGGTGTGTACATACAGCTTCCTCTCTTGTTTTGAAAAGCTTGCATAATGTTTTGTTCTATGACTATATCATTATTTATGATGGTCATCCCTATTCAGGAATATTTAGGTTGTTTACAGATATTTTACTATAATTGACAATGGGCTGTCATTTACAAATACCAGAATAAGAAACTCTTACATAGTATATTAATAATTGTGTTTTGAAGATTCTTACAATAATAGCCAATTAAAGGTCCTAGGAAGCATCAGTTTTAACCTAGTATTCCTCATTCTTATACATATTTTTTAAAAAATGAATGAATCCTTTTTTTGTTCCATAAGTAGGTATACATTTTTTGAAACTAATTTTCCTTTGACATTATATGCTTAAAGCTAGGACATTAGAATTTATTTTCTTAGTCTTTGAAAGCAGAAAGCTTGAGTTTCTATCTTATTACCAGCTGTTTTACTTAGGAGCCTATTATAAAAAGTAATTTTTTTTTTTTTTTTGGTGGTGGTTTCATGGCTTACCATGTTCTAGCATCACATAAATAGACTCAATGTTTTAGCTAAAATGATGGCCAAAGTACAACCAACAGCACAAATTTCCCCTGATTCTACAAAATCAAGGGTTTTTTTTTGTCTCACAATGTAGATTGCCATTGTCACTAGTGAATGATTTCCCTCTTTTGTTTATAATTTTATTAATAGAGTTTTCAAAAACAGTACATAAAAATAAGTACTATGATGAGAGTCCTCCCTCATCTGCTACTTATTTATTAAAGATAACCACAAAGAGAGAGTTAGAAAACACACTACTTTGTACTGAGTAGCCTAAAGCCAAGAGACACTAGGCAGAGTGATTGATTCTAAGTTGAGACCCAGCCTGGGACTGGCTGCAAGAGGAAGAGGAAGGTCTAATTCTGAACATACCAGGAAGTGGAGAGAGTGAGTGATTGTAGGCTCATTTCTGCACTATATGCTTGCTATAAACTTAAACTGGATTGCAAACACAGGTTATCAGGAAGCTGATGACTGCCACCATCATCATAAAATGTCTGGGTTTATCAGATATCAGGGCTGATAATTACTACTATCATAAGATTATACAAAGTCTTGGGAATATGTGACTTTTTTGTTTGTTTGTTTTTTTGAGACAGAGTCTCATTCTGTTGCTCCCGCTAAAGTGCCATGGTTAGCTTAGCTCACAGCAACCTCAAACTCCTGGGCTCAAGCGACCTTTCTGCCTCAGCCTCCCAAGTAGCTGGGACTAACAGCCATGCGCCACTAAGTCCAGCTAATTTTTTCTATTTTTGGTAGAGACTGGGTCTTGCTCTTGCTCAGGTTGTTCTCAAACTCCTGAGCTCAAAGTCCACCTGCCTGGGCCTCCCAGAGTGCTAGGATTACAGGCGCGTGCCACTGGGCCTGGCCGGGAATATGTGACTCTTGAGACAAAATATATTATCAGGTATTCTAGATAGGTGAGGTGGTATCTACAACACAGACACAAAAGAAAAGAAAATACATTGTAATTTTAAGAATTCTAACCTCCTGTATATAACTGTCACTGTATCTAATTGACAATTAGAGGGAAATGCTGGCAGGTTTGATTTCTTATATACACAGATTGCCAAGTAAATTTTTTCTTAGGTGTTGTAAAATGATTACCAAGCCAAACCAGAGATTATCACAGTATAAACAATTCTGTATTTCATATAGTGATAAATGGTGCTTTCACCCAATTCATAACACAAGTAGTACAAATTAGATTTAACAAATGGGATTGTGGACCTGTTTTTTATAGAGAGACTTTATATAATCAAATAAACACTTGTTCTTTATATAAGACTTTCCAAATAACAATATAATGCATGTAGAGTAACATATAAGAACATATGCATTCAGGCAATTCTGCCAGCATTAACTCGATACAGAGATCTAGCACTCTATTTACTTAACTGCTTAGAGCCCCAAAACTGTGTGATTAGTGATAAATCAAGTCAAAATAACATCATTCCAAAGAGGGGGGTGAATTCGTAATTTATGAAAAGTGGAGCTGGAGAAATAATATAGATTTAGTTTTTAAATCAACTATGTAAATGCATCAGAAAGGTGGAAAAGAGGGGTTGGGAAGAATCTATTAGAATGTCCTAGAAATGCACTTATGCTTGGCTTTAACTCGGTAAGAGTTCTGATTAATAAATATTCATATATTTTAATTCTGTCCTTCATCTGGGTTAAATATGTAAGAGACAAATATGAAATAAATAAAGAATTAGATACTGCCTGTCATTGTGACTACAGCATGCAGCACTGCTTTGCATCAAGGAATCCCTGGCTGTCTATGAGGCCTTGTATGGGACTACATACAGAGCAAGGTCTGGCCACAATGCCATGTATTAGGGGACGGTGGGCTCTTATGGACTAAATTATGTCCCCTCAAAATTCATATGTTGAAGTCCTAAGCCCAGTACCTCACAATGTGACTGTATTTGGAGCCATTAAAGAGGTAATTAAGTTAAAATGAGGTCACTAGGGTGGGCCCTAATCCAATATGACTAGAGAGTCATTATAAGAAGAGGAGATCAGGACATACTCATACATGAGGAAAGATCATGTGAAGACACAGGGAGAAAATGGCCATCTCCAAGCAAAGGAGAGAGGCCCCAGAAGAAACCAATACTGCCATGAAGAAATACATTTCTGTTATTTAAGCCACCTAGTCTGTGGTATGTTTTATGGCAGCCCTAGCACACTAATATAGGGGCTGACTAATAAATACCATCAAAATTATTCTTTATCAGTTCAGACATAACCACTTTTTATTCTTATTTATATAGTTTACAAAAATTCTGCAAAGGAATTCATAATTTGAACAAAATTTACAAAGCAAAGATGCTACAAACTCAACATTGATATGCTATATTCTGAACATAGTTCACAAAAGTCTATTGACAATAATCAAACTCATTCATCATAGTCAATACATTTTACTCATTAAAAAGAAAAAAATATCCACAAAATCCTCCATGTCTTACTAATATGTTTAATTCACACTGTAATGATTTGGAGCTCTTTAAATTCTTTCTCCCTCTTCCTTGTCTTTTTTTAACAAATTATACAAATCGTGTCTGTCACTGAGCTTTTCTATGAATTGGTCTGTCAATAGTTTTTCAAAAAATGCAGTGTAGTAATTTCAGAAAATAATTTCTGTGAAATAAATTAGGATATACTTTAAAATAATCAGGCCAGGTGTGGTGGCCCACACCTGTAATCCTAGCACTCTGGGAGCCTGAGGAGGGAGGACTGCTTGAGCTCAGAAGTTCGAGACTAGTCTGAGCAAGAGTGAGACCCCATCCCTACCAAAAAGAAAGAAAGTAAGAAAAAAAAAAAAAAAACAGCTGGGGATTGCAACAGTGTGTGCCTGTAGTCCCAGCTACCCAGGAGTCTGAGGCAGGAGGATCCCTTAGAGCCCAGGAGTTGGAGGTTGCAGTGAGCAACAATGTTTCCACTGAACTATACTCAAGACAAAAAAATAAATAAATAAAAATAAAATAAAATAACTAAGAGAGTGGAATTGGAATGTTACTAGCGCAAAAAAATGTTAAATGCCTGAGGTGATAGATTCCCCAACTACCCTGATTTGACTAATTCACCTTGTATGCCTATGTCAAAATACCATATGTACCCTATAAAGATATACAACTATAATGTGCTCACAATAATTAAAAATAAAAATTTTTAAAAAATAATTTCTGTGAAAATGGCTTTTGTATCTGTCATAACCACTGCTTTCAAGTATGTACGCATTTCTTGTATTTGGTGCATTAAGAAGTTTCTGCATTTATGATTTCAATTAATCAAATGCATTATGGGATATGTATAAAATAACACACAGTCTCGTTATTTTTTCTTTTATCAAACAGTAAGCATCCATTGTAAAATTCAAGACTTGTCAGTATAATAACATAACTTAAAGGTGGATGGCTATCAAAATGCTGAAAGGAAATGAATGCTATAATTTAAAAATAGCTTTAGTCATTCTTCCACTTTATTTTTATTACTTAGAGAAAATAATTACTGGCTTTTATATTGCAGTATGCACTGTGATAACTTTGCATAATCACTTTTGTGAAATGAGCAATTAGAAATCCAAATAATAATTCAGAGTAACTTTTGGCTTTGTAAATATTTCAATATATTTACTTGGTTATTTCTGAAATTAACTTAAAATAATAACTTGGGTGTTTCATCATTCAATTTAATAGTTATTATTCAAGGATTAGTTAGAATTTATATTTAATTATTAAACACACTGAAATAAGTACTGTAGAATGTGGAACAATAAATATAGATAACAATTTTCAAGCATAGTATAATTTATAACTGTAATACAATATTCTTTATCTTGGCATGTTTACATTATTTACAACATTTTTTAAAAGCATCAGTCAATGCCAGAATCCCATCCAAACAAGTACAAATAAGAGATGGAAAGATCTACACAAAGCTTTAGGCCAGATTTTCTCCCTTATGTATTCAATTTGGATGTGTTTACATCCAGGCTTGATGTTTGGTCAGTTTTCCAGTTAGAAGCACTCTCTTCTAGGTAATAAAAATTGATAAAACAGCTATAAAACTTGAAAAATGCCATTAAAGGGGTACCATAAATGTAAAATTGCCAGTAGACTTTGGGGATTTACACCTAGTGTTTGTCTTTTCACAGAGGCAAACATGCACAAAGCCACTGTAATAACCCTTCAAAATCAGATAATATTCTGACAGCTCAGTTTCACTGACAAAAGAGTCCTGGGCAGAAGCCAGGAGGCCCAGGTGCGCTGTGTCATGCCAGTATTTAATGTAGTCTAATATCAGATAGATGCTAGTGAGAGAAAATACTCAGAATAAAGTACAGATAATAGCACGGACAGCCACTCACTGCAAAATTACTCTTGCTCATCATGCTGTGAGCTTTGTATTAAATTTTTCTGTCAAGTGGCAGGAATCACAGGGAGAAGTACCTCAAAAACCTTCCTTGCAACCTTGGATAAGGATCTATAATATTAGGCTTTCATATGATAATGGAAAATGATGCCCTTTTTGAAAAATTGCTGACTGGTAATGAAAGTCCTAATCAGATTGCAGTTGCAGAGGACCAGGAGGTGGGGAAACTATGCCCGTGACGCCCTTCTTCCTCCACCCCTTTAGCAAATTTACCAAACTTGACAAGATGGGCGAGTCTTAGAGAATTTATCTTACATGAATTTCCAACAAAGCCCGTGGGGTTGTTTTATAAAATGAGAAGGTGGCGGTTTAATAAATGCTGGGCCACCTGAGGCACTTTCATTAAAGGCTTTCTCTAGAAAACATCACGATGTTTGCATTACCCTCCCCAACTCCCTTGAGAATTCGAGTGTTACCTCTTCAGTGAGAGTCGATACTGTATGTGAAGGCATGAAAGAAGATGATTCGATTTGCCTTTTGGTGTCCAAAATAACTGTCTGTAACACTACTATAGTTAAAATTAATATTCAAACATGTTCATTGTCTTCTATTTGAATACAGAATTGTAAAAAAAAAAAAAAAGAAAATGAAGACACTCTGGAGGATTTATCAGTGAATCTGAGGAAGGTTAATCCTATGCCATTACTTTAACTATAGTGATGTCCATTTGTTTGAAAGTATAAAATAACCTTTCAAAAATATTACAGGTGGGGAGGGGATGGGTACATACATACATAATGAGTGTGATGCTCACCAACTGGGGCATGGACACGCTTGAAGTTCTGACTCAAGGGGGGCAAAGGGGAAGGGCAATATATGTAACCTTAACATTTGTACCCCCATAATATGCTAAAAAATAAATAAAAATAAATAACCAAATGATAATTAAAAAAAATTACAGGTGTAAATTCTTTTAGTGATGTAAATAACCAGCTTATTAGAAAACTGCACGGAATAAAGGTGCCTGACGAGATGTGGAAGTGGATCACTCCTATAAGTAATATGAAGCTGACTGTTAATGAATTTTTAATGTAATGTCTAATGTCAGTGAATGCATTTTCTAGTCCTAGAGAGGCAGGTTAAATAGGCGAGATTCATAGACGTTTTCATCCGTTTCAATGGACTTACCATCTGTGTAGGCTTCTCTGCGCAGATGTCCTGGCTGGTGTTTTTGTTTCTTGGCTGGTCTGGTTTTCTGCATCACAGCAGCACTCATGTTGCTGTCTGTAGACACAGGACTTGTGGGCCTAGGGCACTGAGATGCATGAAAATGTCGGCGGCCTGAGGGGGGGAAAAAAAACAACAGAGCCAAACACATCAATGAATTTTAATTACCACAATAACAACAAAAACAAAACATTAAAGCTAGAAACAGCCCTAATTTTTTTTTTAAAAAAAGCTCAAATAAACTATTTCAACAAATAATAGGCTTTTTTGTCACACTGCTTGTGCTAGCCACTGGAGAAAACAGCCTAAAAGCATTTTCTGGTTTTTCTGTATTTTTTTCCCCTAACCACAGTGCTTTTAATCTGTTAAAATTCATTATACCTACTTATTAAAGAAAAACAGTCCAATTATTTTGCAACTAGCCTCCCTCCAATGTTATTCTTGAATAAAAATAGTAATTAATTTTTGCATGATATATTCAATGTTTGTTGCTTTCTCAAGAGGAAGAGCCAGAGTCCTTAAGAAATTCACATCCTAAGAATGAACAGTTCTAATTACATCCTTATTTTAATTAAATATATATTTATGGTACTCTTTGAAGGCAGGTGTTTTCTCTTCAGGTGGTTGGAAATTGATTTAGCTCACATAGTAAGGCCTATCAAAAATTACTTACATCCCATGTCTAGCTCAAGATATTTGCCTGTTCTGGATACTTAATGTGACCCCTCAAGACATGTTTTTTGCTGGTGGCAGAGGTAGTTTTGGTTGTTTGTTTTGGTAGGAACAATATTCCCAGGATGCAGTGGGAACTGGATTGACTAATCAGATATGGTGCATTTTATTGCTTTCAAATTATCTGGCTGTCTTAGATAGATGTTGTATTATAACAGGTTTGACATATTTAATCCATAATGGCAATGAGAGCTATTGGCACTATGCTTGACCTTCACTGTTTTGGTGAAAAATTCCAGTCACAAATCTGGAACTTTCTATTCTGTGACAAGAAACTTCAAACAGACCTAGACAACATGTCTTTTGGTTCTAAAAAGGAAAAGTCACATATAGTGAAATCAATACATTTAAAGATGCCAACCAAAGCATATTTTTTTCTCTTCTTTTTGAGACAGAGTCTTGCTCTGTTCCCCAGGCTAGACTGCCGTGGCATCAGCCTAGCTCACAGCAACCTCAAACTCCTGGGCTTAAGCAATCCTACTTCCACAGCCTCCTGAGTAGCTGGGACTACAGGCATGTGCCACCATGCCCTGCTATTTTTTTCTATATATTTTTAGTTGGCCAATTAATTTCTTTCTATTTTTAGTAGAGATGGGGTCTTGCTCTTGCTCAGGCTGGTCTCATACTCCTGAGCTCAAGCAATCCTCCTGCCTCAGCCTCCCAGAGTGCAAGGATTACAGGCGTGAGCCACCACGCCTGGCGCAAAACATATTGAATAATAAACATTACTGCAGACAAATGAGAAGCAAGGTGATTGGATTATTCTTTGATTATAGTTATTTTTTGATTATAGTTATAGTTTGATTATAGTTATTTTTTAACTTCAAGTCACATGATAAGCACCACCATTTCCTGAAAAGACCAAAGTAACAGGCAGAGGCCAATGCATGCTTAGTTCATTAGAATTATGAGACAAATGAAAACAAGAGTGTCACTAAGTTACAACACAATAAAATATTAAACCAAACTCTCTTTAGCTATGATAGAGACTATTACAATTAAAGTTACATATCCGTGAAAACAGAGAAATAGGGCTGAAACTGAATCCATTATTCATTCTAATGTGTAAGGCTATCTACTGCTCATGGACCCTGAGGCATAAGGTAGTTTACAGATGAATTTTCAACATAATTTTGTGTTTTGTTGATTTAATGAACTGAAACACACTCTAAATGAATTCTGAAAGCAGTGGTTTGAGATGCTTAATTTCTCTTATTTTTTTATAGAAGATTAAACAATAAGGAGAAACAAAGCTATACATAAAGTTAGTTGTTATTTATTAAAAAAGATAATTAGGTTTGCATAGTTTATTACATTCAGCAGCTACTGGGGAAATAAAAAGGACATTTGGTTGAATTTTATGAAACATAGGCCTGGCTAAAATAAATATAAATTCTACAATAATAAGTTGAGACATATTAGACAATTTTTTCTACAACACATTCTTGATAAATAATACATACAGAAGACTTTATAATGATTTAAATTTTCTCTGAATATATTCTATGCTGATGAAAAACAATGACTAATCCAATATCTGCAGAGAAAATGGAAAACTACCAATTGGTATTATTAAATTAAAAAATATAAAACAACAAAATACCAATTGTCGATTTGTTGTGATAGTCTTTTCTTTCTCTGACATGTATCTCTTTCTTGCTAACCATATTATTTTACTGTACTATTTGCATTTTCTTGGCTATTAGAAATAAACACACAAACACACACACACACCACACCACACACACATGCACAATGTGTATGTGAATATATATAGGTATATATTTGCCCTACAGAAATGAAAATTATGTAACAAATGTATGTTTTAAATTATACTATTTGCTTTCTAAACAGGGTTGGAAAGAGGAGATAAGTAAAAATGTGTTAAAATATAAGAATGGCTATATGGTAATTAAAATTAGGCTACATAATGAAAAGAGAAAATAGAAAAAATATAAGCCTTTGGATTAACTTGCTCTCCCAATTATTACATTAAAAATGTTTACTTTAAGTATGGAACATTTATGCTTGAAAATTTATGCACATTACACAAATTATTGTATCTGCCCAATTAAATTAATACTCAAAATTTGAAAGAACATGAAGAGAATAGGGATTAAGGAAAAATAGCCCATTTCCAATGGGTGAGTGTCACACTTGGATATTTACTTATTTCTCCTAGAGAATTTCTAATTAAGTAGGATAAGGGCACTGTAACAATAAATTTTATCTCGGTGACTTTATACATTAAAGAATTATAGCATACATTCAAAAATACAAACTTCATTTAACTATTTATAGTTTAAAGAAATTATATCAATTTGTGTTTTTATATATCTATATCTCTCCGTATATAGATAGATAGATAGATATAGCAATGACTATCCTAAAAATGAGGACTCCCAGGTAGCTTCCTATCACTCATATTATATAAGATTCATTAAATAAAAATAAAATAGAAAATTGAAAAAGCCTTGTCGAAACAAAAGAGAATAATCCAACTAAGTCATATTCTTGGACCTTGGTTTCCTTATGCAGCAGTAAAAAAAAACAGACAGTAGTAATAGTTGTGTTTCATATGGGACACAAGATCATAGGAGAGAATCAGCAACTAACATAAACACATCAAGTTTTCCTTTCCAGCTTGGTGGAGGGTGTATGACTTACCAGCAGCATCCTGCATTTGACGTCGTGCCACTTTCAGACCAGCATACTCTGCTGCTGCTGCGACTGCCTGGGCAAAATCAGCATCAGTGAAAAAGGAGCCGTCAGAAGAACTAACACTGGAGCGTCCGCTGGAAATGTTGTCCTCCTCTGAGGCTGAGCCCCAGCCATTGATCATGGACCCCGTGACAGAGCTCTCGAGGTCCCCGACACTTGAGGCAGGGGTCTGCTCAAGCCCGCGTAACAAAAGCCTTCTGGTTTGCATCTTGGCCACTTCCATGTCAGCTTCATCCTCTTCCTCTTCTGGTGCATCTGTATCCATGTCTGAGACAAGGGGTCCTGAAATGTAGCCATAGGTGTGTGGCGGGGAAATTGGCCGTGGTGGCGGAGGAGGACTCACAGGCTGCCGTCTGAGTGAAGATAAATGAATAAGTCTGGCTCAACTCATTATTTAAGACAGAAAATGGCAAATTAACCAAGAAAGTCACAAGTACACTGATTTGATCTTTGCTTCCATTGAGCTAAATGGTTCAGGAAAAAACAACTGGAAATCAAAGTATGACTAAGTTTGATTGTATTTAGAGTTGTATTTAGAGTTGGTTACGAGGCCTTCATCTGTGGGGTAAGTGAATGCTGGTGCCCCTCACCTACCAACTTTCTAATACTCATAGATTAAGATGAGAGAGAATAGTTATTAGAGCTAACCAAAACGAAGATTGGATATTCAACCAGTTTGCCCATTCCTCGTTCCATTTTCCCTGCCTTAGCACCTAGGAGAATGTACCTGCAAGGGGCAGGAGCAGAGAGGTGGTTAAAAGCAGAACATGCCCCCTTACTCCATGCCACGATAGCCACAGACAGTTGCATTCTGCCTGGGAATACACGATTAAGGTTTTAAAATTAACAGAACTGGGTCTTAAATTAAAAGCAAGCAAGCAAACAAACAAAATAACTCATTTAGGATCTGCTCAAGATTCACCTAAGGTCAAAACCATAAAGGATTTGGTAAAGATCTAATTGAGGTCAAAACCAGGCAGGATCTGGTCAAAATCACTACTATAGTGGGAGAAAAGTAAGTTCAACATAGCATAGTTGTTAAGGTGGCATGGCAGTTTTTGAAGAAAAACGTTTTCTGTTTTTTATTCCAAATGAATTGAGACACTTCAATAAACCTGTTTTATTAATGTAAATGGAAAACATTAAAAATAAATGATTATGAAAATACTACAATTAACTCATTTAATGAGCACTTACTTTTTAGCTAAGCACATTTTACAATGTTAACTCATTTAATTCCCATAACAACTTTCTGAATTACTTTTTAAATTATCATTTTACAGAAGAGGATATTGAAATTCAGAGCAATCAAAAACCTTGCCAAAGTTGCCACAGCTAGTATAAGTCAAATGCAGGATTTAAAACTAAATTTTACTTCCAAGGTCATGGGCTTCCCTCCAGGAATGGTATTGTTACACATATATATGTATAAATGTAAACATATATATTATATATATATATACACACATCACAAATGTGTATGTGTGTGTGTGTGTGTGTGTGTGTATGTATGTGTAAAGGCCAGGAGAGATATTTGCTATATACAGATGCATTCAAGACCCGAGAAATGAAAAATATCACATTACATAGAAAAACTATGTGTACATACACGCAAAAATGTGTGTAAATATATATTATTATGTGTGTGTACATATTTACAATATATATACACACACAAAATTATTTAATATAATGTGTTATTTTTTATTTCTGGGTGGTATTTCTGGGTGTCTGTGTGTGGCACTAGCAGAAATATGAAAAATGTGCCAAAGCTGAAGTTATTTAAGAGATTAAAATGGATAATTGTTTCAATATGGAGTGTATTATACACGTAGGAGAAAAACCATTGTTTAATTTGGAATGCACTAAAATACCACACTTAAAAGTTAATTTACAGTCTTTGTCAGCATATGCATCCAAAATACCACAAGAAACATCTTTTTTTAAAAGACATGTGAGACTTTTTAGCACAAAGGGAACAATTTTGACCATCAACAAAAAAGATGTAGAATAGCCAACCTCACTATGAAAGGATGCCAGCATTGTTGTGTTTGGATAATTCATGTTCTGCAGAGCAAAAATATCTTCATATTAAACAAGGGCTGGCTTTTAACTACAACCACCCTGTACAAATGTAGAGGGAAGACAGAAAAATTTATTCAAACCATCTGTAAATAAGGCAAGCCCAGGGAATGTGTGATAAACATGTACAGTTTGAAATATGTAATATATTCTATTTGAAAACAAAAAGCTATTTCAAGATGCTACACTCAAGTGGGACTTGTAGCAAATGAACCTCAACCCTCTAGATTTCTCCCCCTGAGGGGTTTCAATGTCTTCTAAAATAATGTACAAGTATGTGACTGCGAATCACAACACTCTAGGCTCCTGCAAAAATGATGCCTTCATAAACATGTTCAAGAGAAAAGCAGAATGATGTCATTAATTTATGAAAGCAGGTGTTTATACAGTTCACCACATTGCATTTACCAGGCAAAAGACAAAAGGAGGAAAATGCATACCTTTGAGATTTTTTTTTCTAACATTGGCATGTAGCTTCAAGGCTTTGTGTAAATATTAATAACCATTACCTCAATTTGTCTATATTAATAAAATATCAGTAAATTTCTATTACATACATCAAAATGCTTTTTATTTTTCAAGAGATTTTTACCAAATATTGACTACAGTAAACTAATTATACTAGGTACTTGGAAACAATATATGTGAATAAGTTTAATTATATTACTTTCATAGTTATTGTCTAAAAAAAGAGAAGATTGATGTCTATTATATGGGTCACCTAGTTTATCCTGTTTGGACAAAAATGGAATAACCCAGAAGTTCATTAGAATGCCAAAGTTGATATATCCATAATAATACAGATCATTAATATTTATTTAATTAATATTTTAGTGTTATAATGGTTTTAGTTCAGTAATTTTTATTAATATGTATTGTACTATTTATATATGCCACTAATCAATAAATTTAAACATAATAAATGAATTTATCCTTTAAATATTTACTGTCTGCCTACTATGATAAAGACTGCTAGATTATTAGACCAAAGAGATAACATGCAATAAAAGCTTAGGTAAAGTATAACATGTTTTATACTTTAAGATATGTAAAGATTCCATTTTAAGGCATACATACTTAATACAAGCTAACTGTGTACCTGGCCATGGCAGACTATATTTTGCAAAATGTCCATAACAGTATCTTCTATTCCAAATGCTCTTCTGACATCAGAACTTGCCACTCCCCCATCAAGAGATGAAGTTAAGTTCTACAGTCTTGAATCTAAAAGGACCCTGTGCTTTGACCAATAGAATATGGCACAAGTAAGGCTGCATCCTGGGTCTGAGTGTCATTCTTAACTGGCCTGGCAACTTCTTCTTCCAGCCTTTTTGGATGCCAGCTGCCACGTAAGAAGTGTCGCTACCCTGAGACCCTATTTTATGAGAAGCCTGGGCTATTTGGTGAGACCAGGGAGGGTGAGACTCCATCCAGGTGGAAACAGAGAGAGGTCAAGGATCATCAGACATATGAGGGACATCATGTGTATGAGGGACATGATGCACATGAGTGACATCTGACATGTGAGGGACTTCAGTTGTCCGAGTGAGAAAACTAACTTAGAAGTAGATTTCCCAGCCCAGCAATGCCACTAAAACCCACTGATAGAAGATGAATTGCCCAGCTGAATCCTTTCAGAACTCCTGACCCATAGGATTGTGAATAAAATGAAATGGTTGTGTTAGGCCACAATGTTTTATAATAGCTTGTTAGACAGCAATAGAAACAGAAACTCAGGCATTATGTTAGGAATTCAGCTAAATAAAATAGATATGGTTCTTGTCTGATGGGACTTGTAATCCAGTGGCGATCAACAACATTAATTAAACATGCAATGACAATGCAGTATTATGTAAGTGTCATGACAGAGGAAGCTTAGGGTGTTGTGAGAATACATACAATTGGCTCCTATTCCAAAGTTGGGACATTGGGGAAAGATTCTGTGAGGAGGATCAGCCGTTTACTCTTGGATCTAAAGGATTCATAGGGGTTAATTCCCAAAAGAGAGGGGATGATAGCATTCCAGAAAGATGGCGGCACAGCATGTGCAGATATCTTGAGGTGAGTGAGAACTGTGCTCAGTGTAGGAACTAGAAGAAACTTAGAGTGGAGACAACACAGTGACTGCATGGGTGAGGATGGGAGGCCACACAGGGGTCAGGTCACAAAGGGCTTCAATTACTACATTAAGGAATGTTGACTTTATTTTAAGGAAAATGGGAAGCCGTTTAGAAATTTTAAGCAGGGGAGAGACTTGATCACTGTCACATTTTAGGAAGGGACTAGCTTGAAGCAGGGGGAAGGTTAAAGGCCACAAGACCACTCAGTGGAACATTACTGTAATGCAGGTGAGAGAAAATGCCTGTTGAAACTAGGAAAGTGCGTTTATAGATGGAGATATGTGTATCACTGAGAATGATGTTAATATTTAGGTAGTAAAATCTGCAGGAAGAAGCACTTGGATACATGCATCTGAAGCTCTAGAATGAGATTTGTAGAGAAATAGCTATCAATGAGTGTACCATTAGAGAAGTGGCAAGTTGATACGAATGATAAATCATCTACTGATGGGGCAGGCATTCGAATAGGGCAAGGGATTGAGATAAGGCTTCATTAAAAGACAGTTAAAGATGGGAGTCACAATGCTGTAAATAGTAACAAAATGTAGATATAATCTAAATGCCTAATTTTAGGAAATTGATAAAGTAAATTATAGGACACATTTTATACGTGTCTAAATAAAAAATTATCCACATAGAAAAATACATTTATCAGTGTAAAGAGTAGCTTATAATATAATATCAGCATTTCATAAATTCAAAGCAATGTGAGCATATGTAGAGATGAAAGATTGAAAGGATCTTTACTGAGGTCTTCATAGTGACTGTTTTTGACTACATAGATCATCGGCACCTTTATATTCTCATTTTGTTCATCTGTATTTTCAAAATTTTCCATAGTAAACATACAGAATATACATTCATCTTAAAAAAGCACTGAGTTTTTTTAATTGGCTTTCATCTACTTTTTATTATACCTTTATACACCAAAAATCATACCTTTTGAAAAGGTTGAATATAGTCAAATTGATTATAAGTTCAGATACTTAATGTATTTCAGAATTATATATATCCATACAAGTTCATACAAGTCTTCATCAGCCTAAAACAGTAGAAAGTCAACCCCAGATTCTTCTGTAGTATCGGATTTCCATTCATTAAATACTTACTGAAGAAAGTTCTGTGTTACTCAACAACATGAGTATGACATAATCTGCCCTCAAAGAGCTGTTAATTTAAATAGGGAAATAGAAAAACAAACAGCAAATGCTAATGCAACATGAAAACTGGTTATCGTGGTAAGAGAGATGTGAATAGACCTTTGTGAAGAGTACAGAGAAGAGTAGCTGATTTTTGCTAGGCAACCAGAGGAAAGCTTCACGGAGGGAGTGTCATTTGAGCTGGGCTTGGAAAGATGAGACGAGCTTGCCATGCAATTAAAAAAAACAAAAAAACCCCTAAAAAACAGCATGTGCAAAACCTGGATGTTGGGGGGTTTAAGACAAATTAGGTTCCCCACCCCTGCGGGAGGAACATAATTAGACTCGTTGTGTGCAAAGAAAGATAATGTGAGAATGGACAGAAAAAGAGAGAGAGAAGAAAAGTGGAGAATGGTTCAAATGATATGGCCATATTTTAAGAGATAGGGACTGAAGGTATGCCCTAGCAGCTACAGGAATAAAAACAGGAATCAAAGGAAATCAAAGGTTAGTTTGGAGTTAGAATTAAAGGGACTTGAATAATTTCATTTGTGGAATGATAGAAAGAAATTAAACAGGAGAATTGAGGTGATTTCAAAATGACAAAGGTATCTTTATGATTTTGCTTATTCCCTTGGCTTTTTTACATTGGTGAGTAAATAATAGTTGATAATTCTAAACAAGACATACATCAAAGTAGGAGAAGCAACAAGTTTGAAAAGTCAAGCCCATGGATGAAGAACGTGGATTTGGCCATGTGGGAAGGTCCAAATGGAAATACCATGTGGCACTCAGCAAAAAGGTCTGGGCTGGCTAAATACATTTGACAGCCATCAGAATATAAGTCACAGTTGAATCAAGTGATGGGATGATAGCATAAGAGTGAGCATCATCATAGGGAATTCATATTTGTTGAATACTTACTCTGCTTCAGACACTTTATATACATTATCTCATTGATTCTCACAACAATACAGAAAGCTTTACTGTGATAAAGACTGAGAAGCCTTTGGATTTGACCATTAGCAGGTTACTTTCAGCAGACTGATGGAAACCAGAATTCAGCAGGCAGAGGTGTGAACGGGAATTGGGAAGGCAGAGGAGTTAAACCATACCAATTGGTAGGAGAGCGTGGAAATAGAAAGGAGGCCAAGGAAAGGGAAAATGTAAAAGGAGTAGAGTCAACAGTAAAGAGAAGCAAGAACTGAATGAAGGGGAAGAAGCTGTAAAGTCAAGCTAGGTAAAGGTAAAACTACTTCTGCTTATGAGGAAGATACAAAGGATACCATAAGGAAGGCAAGAAAAGAGCCAGGAAGAAGGTATTGGATATCACTAGTAACACAGACAGGAATTGTGAGGAAACGGGTAATATAAGACAATAAGAAAGGAAAACTAAGGTATTTCAGAGCTAAATAATCTCTTTTAGGCTCTCATTTGCTTCTAATAAGAGTAGCAGAGATGATCTGTAACCCTAATAGGGAAAAGAGATGCCTTATTTGTTTTTAATCTTCATGAAGTTCCATGGGTTAATAATATTACTTTTAAATGTATGCCAATCCAGACTCCCTCTTGTCACATAGAAGAAGGTTTAACTACTTCCTTCTTTTTAGAGAGTATATTATTTAAATTTGATGATAACCCCTTAATGATATAATAAGTTAATAAACATAGCAAAATTCTGTTTTAAACTACAGAATAAATTCAAGCAGCATAAACCAGAATTTGTCATTCATTCAAGAAGATTGAAGGAAAATCTTCTGAGGCAAATAATATACTCAGTTTCAAATGATATTAGGAATACTGAAAGTAATACATATATAATATAATGTGTCAAGAGCAATAAAATAGTACAAACAAAATCATCAACAATGAGAGAAGAGCTAACATGATGCAGTAATAGCTTTTATGCAGTAGAAATGACAAGTGAAATCACTGTATATAACAAAAATGTATTGGTTAGAGATGTTCAATACATAGGTTTTAAAAAGTCTAAGTGCACACATACACACATATATTATTTAGTAAGCTGACAAAAGAACTCCAACCTAATATCTAAACCAAAATAAAAGTATCTGAGGTCAACCAAAAATGAATATACCAAGCTCATTCTTCTGGGACATTATAGCTATGATGGAGCAAATCATTATGTGGACTTAATTTCAAAGAACAGGAGAAAATCTATTTTCTGCCAACCAATGAAGTGACTTACTCATGAATAAGGAAAACTAAAGTACAAAAATATCCACCATCAATAACATGTCACAGGATTAGCAAACCATATACATGATCTCCATGTGTTTATGAATGCAGCCATCATTAGTGGGTGAGATTAATGCACGTTATTTTATGATTGCCAATTCACTAGGATCAATTAATGCAGTGGTCAACCATATTATATGATATGTTAATTACCTAGGCTTACTGTAGGATGACACTGCAAGAAAAGGCTGACGTGACATAAAGATTACTTCATGGGATAGTATACAATAACTGCCACTGAAGAATGGAAATTATCTAATCGTCAGCAAAGAAGAAGGCTAGTGACAACGTACCTCCTATCGGGTTGGTGCTGCAGGTGGCCAATCTCCTCTGGGCAATCCTGTAACATGGGCTGGAGCTCTTCCTGTGGGGAGGGAGTCAGAGTGGCAGTGGACTGATGGCTATAGGACACAGCAGCTGGAGAAGAAGCTGCTCCCCGCACAGGGGGAGTAGGGCCTCGTTCATCTTCCTCCTCTTCCAATTCATCTTGTTGCAGATACATCCTTGCTGGTGGTACCGGACATGGCATTTCTTGGTCATAGCTAAAATCAATTATCAAGACATGTAAGACATATTTCAGGTTATTCAAGTTTTGTATAGTAAGTGAAATATCAGCTTTGAATTTTTTTTTAATTATTTTTTTTTTATTTCGGCATATGATGGGGATACAGATTTTAAGGTTTCAATAACTGCCCTTTCCCCCCCTCCCCCCACAAGTCTGAGTCTCCAGCATAACCATCCCCCAGACGGTGCACTTCTCACTCATTATATATGTATCTACCCATCTGAATGTTCTGGGTCACAGTAAGGAGGTTTTGTTAAAAAAGTAAATAGTTCACTAGCACATATTACTACATATACTATTTTTTTTTTCTGAGAGGCTGCAATGCACATGAGGTTATTATAGGGTCTGGGAAGTTGTGTGATACAAAAATCCACTTAACACAGGTTAACTTAGCACAGCCCAAATGTATTTGGTACATTCTGTCCCTCCGATTCTGCACGTTCTCTAAAATAAGACACAAAGATGGTATTATAGGTGATCCAAAGATGAGGTTCTAAACTCCCAGAAAAATTATTCTTGAAAATCGTTTCAGAGGAAGATATATTGGAGATCAACTCATTTAGTTCAATATCACCCATTTTTCCTCTGAAATTATAATAAATCACTATTTCTTCAGTAGAGCACAACATGAAGTAGTTGGTTTGCATTTAGCTTGGTGAGTGAAAAATACAATACCATTAAACAATGAAATGCCTCTCTAATCCTCTGCTAGAGCTGTGTGGAAACCAAGATGAATGAGGGGAACATTCATGTCTTTCTCTTTTCTCTTACCCCAGGGTGTATGTTTCTCGATTAGAAGGGCAGTGATATATCACACTTTATAAATTGTGTTTTCATTACCCATCTCTCATGTTCATTTTCTACCGCCTGCATTGTTTACCTGAACTCAGAAAAGTTCATGTTCAAATAACATGATTTCTTTGTATCTTCCTTCACTTCCCTAATCCCACCACCTCCCCCTTTATTAACAAACAGCATAGCAATTTGCTCACTCGTCCAAACTAGAAATCTTGTGGTCACCTTTGACTTTTTTCTCTTCTCCCTCAAACTATTCCCCCAATTCAATTCTATCTATAAAAACTCTCTAGAATCTATTCCCTTATTTTTGTCTGTTGTATGTGCTACTATAACAATCTTTTAATTGATCTCTTAGCCTCCAGTCACTCCATTGCTTCCAAAATTACTTTGCTATTATACACATCACTTGCAGGCTATTCATTTGCTCTTCAAAGTAAGAAATGACTCGCTAACTGCATAGAGAATAAAATATAAAAGCCTAAGTAAGACATTCAAGTATCTGCATAGCCTGGCTTCCATGTGCCTTCCCAGTGGCCTTGCACTCCCTGCCATGTGTTTCATGTTAGTTCTCCAGGAGTTCACATCTCTGTGTGGTCCCACGTCCATAAAATCCCTCCTCTTAATTGAGAACCTATTCATTTGTCCCGACCAAGAATAAATACCAGTAGATCAGGAAACCTTCATTCTTTTCAATTAGAATCAGTTTTTCTCTTTGAGACACAGCTATATCTCCTGTATATTTTAAAAAATTTTTTAGCTATAGCCACTTATTTCATTTTAGTCCTCTTTTGTGAACTAAAATAGCAATAAATGTTAAAATTACCTGGAAAATGAATTTTTAAAAAATATATAGTCTATCTCCATTGCTTGCAGATTCCATATTTGTAAATTCACTGAACTGGTAAAATTTATTTTTAAACCTACAAACCTTGTGGCACTTATATAGTCATTCCATACATGCACAAAGAGGACCAAAATTTGAGCTAGCTGATGTGCATGTCCCCAGCTGAGGTAAAACAAGGTGACACTTTGCTTTCTTGTGTTAGCTCTCAAGTTGTAAACAAGTGTCCTTTTCATGATTTATGCAGTGCCATTTTTTAAAAAATTTTTTACTTTAATTGGTGATTTCCCTGCTTAAAATGAACCCCAAAAGAAGTGCTGAGATGATATCTAGTGTTCTTAAGTGCTAAAAGGCTGTAATGTGCCTTACAAAGAAAATACATCCAGTTAGATAAGCTTCACGCAGGAATGACTTAGTGTGATACCGGCTGTGAGTTCCATGTTAATGAATCAACAATACATATTAAATAAGGCATCTTCAAACAAAACGCAAATAAAACAAATTATGCAATGGTCAGTTGACGAAAATGTTGTGACCAGAGGTTCAAAGGAACCTAACCCTGTATTTCCCCTAGAAGCAGTGGTTCAATATTTGCTAATTCACAGTGTTCACAGTAATTTCATAGAACCTAACTACTGCAGATAATGAAAATCCCCTGTAAATATTTTTTTGTATAAGAATTTTACTTGAAAATGCATTTTATAAGATGATTGGAAAATAGGAGCACAGAGGTATCATTTCTGGGTACAGTTGGAACTGTAAAACTGTGGAGAATGAATGAATGTGTTTTCATTTTTAGAATGGTCATAGAAAAGACTGTATTTTCAGGTAAGTTTTGTGGTTGTTAATTCTCTATGTCGAGTGAGTTCTGCACCTATGATCATAATAGTGAAGCAGCTGTTTTGTTTTGTTTCGAGGCACCATGTCCAGTTCTACAGACTCTGGAATAAGAAACAAAAAGCACACTGGCTGGATGTGGTAGCTAACACCTATAATCCTAGCACTCTGGGAGGCTGAGGTGGGATCATCACTTGCAACCAGGAGTTTGAGGTTGCAGTGAGCTATGATGAGGCCACTGCACTCCAGTGAGGGAAACTCTGTCTCAAAAAAAAAAAAAAAGAAAAAAGAAAAAGAAAAAAGGGCACTCATTGCTAATTGCTGTCATATGAATTATTTACACTTGTTAAATCCTTGTGAGAAAAAAATCCGTAAATCTAACTCTTCTGGTGGGGATAAAAAATATTCAATAAAGTTTAAATTTCTGTAGTTTTCAGCATAATGTGATAATATCTAAAATCAAATAGTTTTCAGAATATAACTGTGGTATAAATCCACACAATCATTTTATGAAAACTTGGAAATGTGCCACAGAAGTTCTAATACTGTATTTGAAAATCACAAAGTCATATATATATAAAATTATATATGACATATATAGGAGAGCATTATATTTTTGTGATTATACATATGTGGAATATATATATATATATATGTATGTATGTATGCATGTATGTGGAATATATATATATTTCTTAGTTCCAAAAGAAACTTCCAAAGCACAAATTCCTTTTTTTGGTATCATTGAGGAGGGTTTTCAATTCCTGTTGAGCAACACTGTTTTATTTAGAGACCTTTTGTGGACCTTCGGAATCAGTCTCCTAATAATTACTTAATATGAGTTTAAGCAATCATTTAATTACACCACTTACATCTGTTCTAAAGTTCTTCTTACCTTTCATCTACAGAAATACTGTACTCTTCACTATTGCTGTGGGGAGGAGGATGTGCTGGGGGAGGAGGAAGCAGGTCTGCCCAGTTCATGCCTCCCTGTTTTGGTACCTTAGGTGTTCGTGCCCCTTTCTTGTGCCCTTGACTCCCTAGAAAGGAAATAAAATATGAGCCTTTTTATTTGTGGCTTTTAAATTTTTCCTATTATTCACAAGTTAATTATTTTCTGTAAATACGATCTTATAATTTATATATTTCTAGAGAGATAAACATACTTTTCTTCATTAATTTTAAACAGAACTTTGCACAATAGAAGAAGCAAAGTACTGCCACGCTTAACCGCAAAATAAATAGCAAAAAAGCAATTAAACCATAAATGAATTTTATAAGTCATATCATTAATAGTGATTTTCCTATAGCAATTAGTTGCATTATGGATTATCATCTCAAACAAATGAGCTGTAGACATATTTTCTGGAGTGCCTTTCTATTATTTAATTGCTGGAACCTAAAATACAATATGATACAGATACGATCTATTAGAGTTCCACTGTTGCATTAAATCACTGAATATATATAATTTGTACTTGTCCATTGAAATGTTTTAGGCACAATGAAATTACTAGTTTTTTTCAGAAAGGCAGGAGCAGATGAAAATAATTGCTGGAATAGCTAATATTACTAATGACAAAAGAAGCAGGAAAATTATTTTTTAAAAGGGATAGAAGTATTTTCAGACACTATTTCTATAAAATTATGGCAGATAGTAAAATGATGTTGTTCGAACATTCTTAGTAGTTTAAAATAGTCCAATTATTCAAGTGCCCCAGCGTTCTGATTTTAGATTTGGCATAGTCTTTAAACAGAGGTAGCTGTATATTTTATAGTATTCATTTTAGAAAAACTTTGGGTCAAAAGGTATTTAGGAATAAAATATTCCCCCTTCCAAATACAATACATTTCAGATTCATATGTGAATTACAGACAATGAGTCTATAATTATTTTTGTCATATGATTCCTTAATATCAGTGAATTATCTTGGTCTTATTCTTTTTAACCCTATCTGAAACAGCTCCAAGTCACATGATGCATGAAACAGGTCTTAACATATTCAAGGAGCCGCCTTTTTTCTTTTTAAGTCACCTGGGAATTTTCAGTTAAATGGCAGTGTTTGTTGAACCACATGTTATTGCACTGGTATGTTACTGCACCAAGTGTGGACTAAGGAATAGGCTGTTATTAATAAACTATGATTGTCAGTCCAATGCCAATGTGTCTCTACTTTATTCCACCACTCAGTTGTCCTATTTTGGGATGGCTGTGCATGTGTTGTGGAGTTGACATTAACTAGCACCTTCCTCTTTATTTCTTGACATACATCTACTATAACAACTCCATCAGTCCTCAAAGACCTAACAACACAAATCTCTCCTATGTCTTATTTACTGGCTTTGTTCTCTTCCCTAATTATCACCAGATTTCACATCTTTATATCACTTTTTTTATATATTAAATGGTAAATAGCAGCAGAACTATAAAATCTAGGTATCTAAGCTGAAGGATGGAGAATGTCAATTAGAGATTAATAACTTTGAATCATAATTTTTCCCAATAAGATATAATTTTCTCCATAAGTGACTAAGAATTAAAAGATAAAATGATATGAGATAATCAAATATTAAAATATTTTATATGGTTTTCCTAAAAGTAGAGCCTTGCAATTTTTCTCTTAACTCAGGGTTGACTTAATTTAAAAAAAAGAAAATAAATCATTTAATAAGATTTAAGTTGTTAAGAAAAATCCCAAACAACATATAATAGAATCAGAGTAGATCTAGAAAGGTAAAGGGCTATTTCTAAGCTCCTTTAATTCAAATAGGAATCATTTCAACACAGTCTAGAAAATGCCAAACCAGCATGCCTTGGTTAATTGTAAAACGTAAATGTCATATTCATTACAAAAGAGGGGTGGAGACTCTTGGCTAAAAGCCCTTAGTAACAATTTCAATCCAGTTGCTGGGAGGTGCGCCATTTCTACCCTCTTCTGGAGGAACATGCTGGAATCAAGATCAATAGTTTTTGTTCTCATTGTGGTGTGACTGGTCACATGTTAGTTCTAATAATGAATCACCTTTAATTAGAAAAACAGGACTTAAGTACGAGGAAGCTCCCATCTGCAGCTCCTACCAGGAAAACAGCTGGCAAACAGCTGCAACAGCATGCAGACCACAGGGAAAAGAGCTCAATGTGGCAGTCACTTTATGAGGTTTTAGAGCAAGAACTGAGGGATGGTAGAGAGATTATGAACTGAGACAGGTTCCTATTGTACCAGGATCTCATGTTATTGTCTCTTAGGCTTTTGATTCTGCTCAAGTGTACTCAAATGTTATGTGCTTTTATGGCCTAGATTCAAATGGCAACATATTTAGCAAATGAACTATATGTGTGACAATTTTAATTATATTTTGTTCAAGAGGAAAAAAAGAAGTTTCAATGGCCTTTAAAGCTTAGATTGCTAAAGCTTATTAATAGGGAGGAAACCAGGAAACTTAAGACTTTGGTTACCCAATAGAACATAAAATGGTTTAGTGAGGGCACAGTCCCTCAAATTTCAGGACAAGACCCATGCTTAGAATTCAAATTACATAAAGTGATTAGACATGGTACCTGCATATATTGGACCATTAACACTCAATTCATAATCTTGGAATGTATCATCCTAAAAAGGAGAGGCTGACTTTTTCTTTGGTTCTCCTTACTTACCGGATGTACTACTGCCCCGGTCTGAACTATTATAGGATCCTCCTGTATTCTGGTCATATGATTGGTTGTACGGGATAGTTGGAGGAATTGTGTCATTCGCTCGATAATCTAGACATTTCAGGTGGAAAAAAATTAAACATTTATTTTCTCTTTGTGAGTTATTCACATCTCTTTGCTTTGTCTATATTTCTGAGTCACGAAACTAATTGAATCATTTATTTGCCTTGTTTTTTCTTTCACTTTCATATTCGGATTGTCAGAATATAAAAAGGTTTACAGGCTGAGCACAGTGGCTGAGGCCTATAATTCCAGCATTTGGGAAGGCTGAGGCAGGAGGATTGCCTGAGGCCAGGAGTTCAAAGCCAGCAAGGCAACATAGAAAGACCACATCTCTACAAGAAATAAAATTTTAAAAATTCATCAGGCATGGTGTTGTATGCCTGTAGTTCCAGCTACTTGGGAAGCTGAGGCAGGAGGATCACTTGAATTTAAGAATTTGACGTTATTGTGAGCCATGATTGGGTCACTACACTCCAGCCTGGATGACAGAGTAAGACCCTATCTTTAAAAATAATTAATTAATTAATTAATTAAAGGATATATTACACAGACCCCCCACACACATAATTTTAATAATATAGTAACAGTAACAAAATAATTTTAAAAATAAGAAATCATGAAAACGTTAAGTCTGCAAATCATAAAAAATAAATTATAAGAAAATAAAAAAATAAAACTGAAGCTTGTCAGCAAGGTTATATCTAATGAAAAAATATGTTCATGATAAGAAAACAAAACATCTTAATTTGCCCCAGAAATGCTTTTGTTTACTTGGACAAAGGTGAAAATCCAAAAGAAAAGCTTGCCACTGGAATGTAGCCAGTAATAATCTGTCATCTAGTTGCATTCCAGGTTCTTTATTATAGCCTGACATACCAAATCTGCTTACAAGCAGTATAAACAATAAATCAGAGTTCTGAAATATTTGTGTGGAGGTTGTCAGAGCTTTCCGAAGTCCACAGTAAAACCATACACTGTGGAGGAATAATGTGACAATAGTTTGAATCACCATTGCAAACTCCATGATTGCAGAAACTGTCCTATTTATCTTTGTCAGACATTGTCATGAACTTATGCAGGGGTCTTAATAAATATTTATTAAACTGGGATAGTATACCAATCAAGTGCTTTCTTAAACTTGAAAAAAGACTAGATGGAGTATATTATCAAATTAAAACATGTAACATTACCTTAATTAAATGAAATGTTTAAGTTACATTTTTGTTTTCTCTAAGTGCAATAAGTTTTATTTTTGAAGAAAATGGTGCCAACTCAAGCCTAAAGAAAATAAATCTATGTTTCTAATTATCTACCAAAAAAAAAAGTATTCTTTACTGGACACTTGCGTAGAGCATTACCCCATCTATTCAAGTGAAAGCAATCCCTTTTTTTCCTAGAGGTATAACTTTGCAAACCATGCTATTAAAACCATAGACTGAAGGACTACATAGAAATCAAATTATCTATCTTTCGAACTCACATACATTACAATGGAGAAACATTCCCCTCAGGCCATAGAATACTATTCTGCCTCTTCAGGATAATACTAAACTCAATTTACTTTAAGGTCTATACTGACAGACTTCAATCAGGTCAACCAAAGGAATTTAGGTTCTAAAATTATACATCGAAGCAGTCTTATTAACCACATGAGGTAGGAGAAATACAAGAAATTGAACCACTTCTCCAGTTCAAGTATAATTTAATTATTTTTCTTCAGGTTGATATAAAAATGCCATTCGTTTATAGGACCATGTAGAAGCAATTATCTTCCATCCTCAAGTGGAAAGAATGGGATAGTCTATTTATTGAAAATGTGAGGTATTGTGACGGTTGTACATCTGCCTTATGAATAAAAGATTGACTGTCCTAAGCAATCCCTCACCTACTATTAAATTTAAATTAATCTCAAAACCGTTTGAAAATACTTATATATTATGATGAAATGAATTTTCCAAGGTCATTGTTGTGCTAATTAACTCTTTGACACTGGAAATTTCAAAACCAAAGAAATAAGAAAAATCTTAGTAACAAAAGATTTTACTTGCTACTCTCAGACAAGTTTCAGCATCTAGTGCTGAAGCCTTAAGAGTATCAATACAGAAAAAGATGGGAAGACAAGCGAAGCTCCTCACCTTTGTTCAGTTTGTTTTGTTCCATGATGTTGTACTGAATTGGTGCCACTTCTTGTTTCTGCTGTCCCGGTGGTTTCCAGTGCTTCTCGCTGGAGTCCCCGCTGCCGTTGTTCATGTTGTTGCTGAGGTTGGACTGGATGAGCTGAGTGGTGGCGTAAGGAGTAGGCTGCCCTGATGGATTGACAAAACGCCCATCCTTCAGATTTGGGCTATTGAAGGTTTTCATCTCATTGATTTTGTTACTAAGGTCCACATCACCATAAACAGTTGACTCAGGGAGCATCAGATTTGTTTGTTTGTTATCCAGTTGGTTGTTATAATTTGCTATACAATCAGCTATGTGCAATGGAGAGGAAAAGGAAAAAGTCATTCTGCATGGTTATTCGTTTTACGTTTCTTTCTAAGAAGCTTTGCGAGTCACAAGAAAATTGTTGTGTAAAGTACAAACAAGTTCTAAGATGAATAAGGTGAATAAAAAGGGCCAAATATCCATATGTATGTTCTAAAGGAAACAATTAAAGTTGAGAGAGTAAGAGAGGGTATACAGAATTCGTATAGAGATAATAATTTTGAATTTTTGCTAGTCCTGAAGTAAATTATCCGATTTAACATAATTTTCCTTTAACAACCCCATTAATAGAACTTACTAAAATAATATATATGTGAATATCTCTATGTGTCAACCATAGATCTTCTAGTCTTTGGTTACTGTATTGATTGAAGCTACTAGCTAGCTGCCAAAGTAACAAAGCATAGGAGATGAGAATTCAGAAAAGGGGAAAAAACTATCCACAGAACAAAAACTTGAGAATTCAATATTTTATAAAGTACTTCTACTCAAAAGATATGGAGAACAAGGATAAAATAATAGTAAATAGCACTCAGGAGAATTTTGTTAGTTCTTATCTTGATCATGTAGGATAACCATTATCAGGGAAAGATGCTATATAATCAATTCCTGATGGTTTCATAATGACACCCCAAGAAATATAGAATGAAAATGATGATGACAAAATGAATCATAGTATCCTGGATCATTGAATCAAATAAAGCCTAAAATCATATCTAATATATCTAACATCTCATTTCCACGCTAATTTTCCCTTCATTGAAATATTTGGAAATTAAATAATACATATAGACATATTTGATGTCTGCAGTTGAAAATATTAAAACAGTAGGAAAAACTAGAATCATATTTTAAAATTAAAATATTTTTAAATAAAACATTGGTCAAGTTACAATGATAAAAATACCATTAATTTATTCATGGAGTTCAAAAGTAGCACCAATGTTGACAGGACACCTTAGTGTTAGTTTTTAACTGGATATCTTTTAAAAATGATAAATTAACATGCTAACTCTGCATTTACATGTAGCTATTGAGCACTTGAAATATGGCTAGTGTAAATTAGGAACTGAATTATGAATTTTATATTATTTAATTAATTTAAATAGTCATCTGTGGCCAGTGGCTACCATATTGGACCATGTAGCTCTACATATTAATGTAAATGGATATGACCATTTTTTTTTCTCTTATGAGTCTCAGCACAGTCTTTCTTTTATTTAGTGTTACTCCCTATGTCTAGACAACTAGAATATGGAGCTTGGGAGGACATAGGCTTAGTCACATGGATATGTCACATCCATATACAATGGAAACTCAGGACTTATTTTAAGAGTAGACATACATATTGCTCTATGATTTGTTCCTTACAGTGTATATCATCTTTACTTAAATGCCACCCACTCTTTCTCTTTTCTTTAATTTCATGTATTATTTTTCTTTGATTATCATATAGATTCTTTACAATTCTTTTAATGGTCCCTATATTGTGAATACTTGGGTTGTTCTGTGAGAAATCATTTGTGATTTTTATTCCTTCAAATCTTGAATACTCCACATCCATTTTTTTACTGTTATGTTTTAACATGAGATTAAGCAACTACTCACTCATTTTTGTGAACCAAAAATACACAATAGAAAATGTATGTATACACACATGAGGAAGATAAATATATATATATATGTATTTATATATATATTTATATGTATCTTGTGTCCTCAGGATTTAGTTCTATACTATAAAATCTGATTTAAAATTTCAGTTAATTTTCATTTAAAATTTTTTGTTATTGTATGATTATAATTATTGGTGCTATTAAAGTATTTGGTTTACTCTAACTATGGATGTATTGATCTTTTGATCTGTGTTATTACCCCTAAAAATCTTGAAAATAATTATAATAGTTAATTATTTTCAAGATTTTATTTTAAAAATTATAATTCAATACATTCTTATAAAGATAGACACTTTTACATTATTTCATTTTTTTCTTATTTGCTATCTATCCTATAATTTATATTCTTAATTCTCTGGGGAAATTTTCTTGCTGGAGGGTGAGAAATGGAGGTTTAAGGATGGAGAAAATACTTGAATCAAGTTAGTTTGCTCAACAATGGTCAATTTTTCATCCAGATGTTCATCAAATTTTCTCTTTCCATGTAAAGAGAGGAAAAAGAAAACGTATCCCCTTCTGGGTGATACCTTTTCTAAAGTTTTGTATTTTTAATTATTATGGATGAGCATATATATGTCAAGCTCTCTCTGTGTCCCTAACCTGGGCGACTGTAGGTAGTCAGGTTGCTGTCGCTGTTCCCATTGCCGGCCGTGCAGCAGTTGATGGAGCAGTCGTTGTGATTGTTGCCAGTGTTTGGCCACGTGTCTGCCAACCATGGCTGTGTGGCAGGCTCACTGATGTTGAGGAGTCCTGGCCTAAAGAACAAAATATACAAAAGCAAATGTTATACGAACAGAAAATAATATTTCCTACTTAAAACTCCAACAAATTTCTCATCTCATTATTCTCACAAATGATTTATTGAACTATGCCAAATGATAGTATTATCCCTTTTATTTTACAGACAAGGCAGCTGTAATCTAAGGTTCTGGGATGTACCTCAGTTTCCATAGCCATAACTCTATAAACTGGTAGATCTAAAATCAATGTTCTACTCTGCTTTTAGTCTTAACGGTTAAAAATCAAACATAGAATCTGAAAATACGGATAGATATATTTTTGAGTCTTTTAGTAGCTTAAAAATACCCTAGTTAAGACCGTTCACATTTCTTCATTTTTGATCCATTCAAAAAGTATGACTCTTACAACATCATTAAAAAATGGAACAAGTTCCTTTACTTAGACAATGTGTCCCTCAAATGAAACATATTTACATATTTTTCTACAAAACCATGTTTCAGAAATAGTGAGTTTGGGGCTCAGTGACATTTTGAACAGAGCCTCATCAATGTTTCAGTGCATAGTTCTGTAAGCTTGTCAACATTTTCTGATGGTGACAATGTAAAATGTCATAAGTCCCTATATAAACAAAGAAATGTTAATGAATTAAGTCTGGTAAAACAAAGATGCCCACTAAAAGGAATATTAGTGTTCATGTTTTTTTTTGGCACAACAGATGTTAATCCTCTTTCACTGTGCATTGGGATTGCAAAGTACATTAGCAATTATTAATGGGAGCCCTGAACCACCAGTGCCAGGGACTCAGACTGGAGTCCAAGAGTGGCATTCCTCATGTCCTTTTTGAACACTGACTCCATGTGATAATTCAGCAAAAGAGATGATGATGTGGGCTGTGCTGTCTGATCCACAATAAACGGACTGGCACTACAGACTCTGCAAAGATTTTTTTTGTGGTTTCATTTCCTATGTTAAAGTGTACTGCTATACTTCCCATTTACTTGGGAAGCAAGAACCTGACATTTCACTCTCCATGGTTCCTATTCTGCCACATAGGTAGTCAACTGAGGAAACTTATTATGCGAATGATGGCAAATGAAGAATATGAATTTATGATTCCTATATTTGTATAATATATGTGTATATATTGATGTAAAAATAAATATTTGCTCTTTGCTTACAATGTACAAAGCACCGTTAAGAGTTCTTTACATGTATGAACTCAATCATCACAATAATTTTACAAGATGGGTACTGTTATTATCCACATTTTAACAATGGGGAAACAGGGGTATCTAACAGAGGTTATGAAACTTGTGCACAGTTATATAAAGTGAGTCAGTGGCACAGCTGGGAGTCAACCTCAAGCAGTCTGGCCCTAGAGTTCATATTCTGATCTAAGATGCTATAAGCACATATACTGGAGAGTGCTGAAATTTCCTAAAGACCCCAAATATTCTCAATAAAAGGAAGAGTGGAGAAAATGTCCAAAGTCTTGAAATTCAGAATAAAGCTGTTAAAACTGAACCAAATGACTATTAAAATTGTTGATGAAAACATGCTTTGAAGAGCAATGGCGAACTGTTGAAATTTTAAACATTTAAATGCAAGCTGTACCACAGATATCTGAAGCCTTTGAAATAGATGTTAGTTATAGGAATCCTGCATCTAGTAATATTTAGTTTCTTATTTTATTTCCCTTGAACTTCAACCATGAATGTTATCATTGTGGAAGTTATTAAAAATCAAATCCATATTTGACACTGTAAAGATGTTATGGGATGTTTGAAGCATGGGTCAAGAGGACATTTTTCACAGTCTGACATACATGTTTCAAAAGGAATAAACAATATTTTTATACTACTATGACTCCCTCTGAAAGATATTTTTTCAGTGAAAGCTTTGATATCATCATAGACTGAGAGAATTTTTCATACATATGGGTGATTTCCAAAAGGAAGTAGTAGGAACAATTTACATCCTAGTTTTCTGTTTAGACTTGAGTTTGGAATGCCAATTATTTAAGAAAGAAGTTAAGCCATGATTACTAGTCCATAATGAACCTTAAAATACCATGTGTGTACTTCAGGGGCTTTTGAGGAAGTCAAGATCATCTGCAGGCACTCTGATAAGGAAGTTAGGATCTTTTTAAACTAACAATTTCACAGGCTGTCTTGATACATTTAAGCTTAAGATATGAAACAGAAGCAAAAATACATGGTTGTTACAGTGATTAACATGTGCCTAAGATATTATTATATTAATAATGTTATCATATAATGTGTTAAGGGTACACATCTGAGTTTTGAAGGAAAAGAAGGCAAATGCACCTTAATAATTATATGGCAATTACCTTCAATTCCTCCTCTTCATATATTCTAATCACTCACCCCAAGAAAGCCTATTTGAACTGGAAAAATCACAAAATAAAACACTGCAGGGTCCAGGAGTTGGTAAAAATGGTGAAGGAGCTTAGCACTAAGGGTTATCAGCCTATAGGCTGTCTCCTCTTTCCATGGATAGGTTGAATGAGTTTTAAAGCCCGGAGACAGGTCTAAGAATTGCCAATAATTTAGAGAAGCAAGGGCTGAGCTCTATGTCTTTCTCACCTCCCACTGACAAGAAATGTGGTATTGTCATATTGTCATTCCCTACCAGGTTAGCCTGACTTTCCCACCCACTTTTTCAGGTTTTCTCTGCTTTTTACTGGTTTATGCTGTTGTTTGGATTTTAAGTAGGTTTTTGGATTTTGAGTAGGGGTTTTGGAAGAGGTGACTGGAGTGTTTCAGGTACAGAAACAAATGAACACAAACAGCTGCTTAATATGTCTAAGATCCTCCCCTGGATGACCACACCAGCTCCTTACCCTTTTCAAATTGGGAAAAAGTTTCTTTGCTTATCACAATCCTCCTTCTCTCCTTTCTTGGAATAAATTTACAATTTTGAGAACAAGAAGAATTCTAGATAGCCTTTTTTTTATTAGAGGAAATAATCCAACCCAATATATTTTCATCAAGGACTGAACTCAGGTCTTCTGACATTCATTTATTCAATAACTCATTCAGTCCTTTCTTAGATACTTGTTAATGACATCTTTCAAAGATAAAATTCATGTAATTTATTAAATGTATTAAATGTAATTCAATAAATTACATTTATTACATTACACAATTTTCACTTATTGAGAAATTAACCAAGTAATCTCTATATTCCTGGATTTCACATTCTATTGTCAAAGGCAATCATATACACCAGGGGTTGACAAGCTTTTTCTGTAAAGGATCAGCTTGTAATTATTTAAGGCTTTGCAAGCCATAGTTTCTGTGGTAACTATTCATCTCTGCCATTGTAGCTCAAAAGCAGTCACAGACAATGTATAAACAAATGGTCATGACTGTATTATAAAACTTTATTTACAAAAAAAAGTGGCAAGCTGGGTTTGGCCCAAGAGCCATAATTCACTAATTCTGATATAAATAGATTACTGCAGTATCTCATGTTAGGTATTTAATTGTGGTAGTTCCACAGTACAGAGCTGATGGAGGACACCGCAGATAAAATTCAGTACATTGACCAGGGGCAGTGGATGGGGAGATACTCCAGGCTGATGCAATACATGTGCAATGTGGCAAGAACATATAAGAAAATGCAATATTGGTGAATGGCAGGTGGGTTGACAGAGTAGATTGTAGGGTATGGTACATAGAGGCTTTTTTTTTTAAGACACGGTCTTGCTTTGGCCCCCAGGATGGAGTACAGTGGCGTGATCATAGCTCACTATTACCTTGAACTATTGGGCTCAAGCAATCCTCTTGCCTCAGCCTTCCAAGTAGCTAGGATAAGTCAGTATGCATCATCATGCCTGGGTAATAATTTTATTTTTGTAGAGACAGGGATCTTGCTATGTTGCCTAGGCTGGCCTCAAACTCCTGGCCTCAAGCAATCCTCCTGCCTCAGCCTGCCAAAGCTCTGGGATTACAGGCTTAAGCCACCACACCCGCCTGGCACATAGAGTTTCAAAATGAGTCTACAAAGCTCTAGAATTTGTAGGCTTCATATACTATGCTGAGTTTGGATCTGATATTCTATACATGGTGGATCCTGTTGAAATGGGATTTCAGCAGCTCAGAGACATGATCCATAAGCATTTCAAAAGATCATTCTGTCTCTAGTGGGCAAAGGGAATTAGCAGGAAATCGTGCTAATGAAGGCAGATGAAGGGAGGGCTGCTGGGAGCTTTTGTGGGAGATTAGGGAAAGGAGAGCAAGTGCTTGAAATGAAACAGTATTAGTGAAAGTGAAAGGGGCAAGAGAGGATAAACAAATGCAGTAATAGCTGCAGGAGGTGAAAGAGGATGACTAGAAGGTTTTGGCTTAGGTGTCATCAACCTAGGGAAGTGGAAGGTCCAGTGAGGACTCAGAGAGTCTGAGATGCTTGGGGGAAACCAGTGCTTATGGAACGGATACAAGAGAAGTTAGTATGGGAGTTTGGTTCATTATTCATTCTCTTACTCCACTGGATTACAAAACACAGACACACACACATTCTCACACAAGGCTTAGAATGAGGCCTCCCATACTAAGGCATCCCTAATTTGTTTTTTTTTTTTTTTTTTTTTTTTTGAGACAGAGTATTACTCTGTTGCCCAGGCTAGAGTGCCGTGCTAGCTCACAGCAACCTCAAACTCCTGGGCTCAAGCAATCCCACTGCCTCAGCCTCCGGAGTAGCTGGGACTAAAGCATGTGCCACCATACCCAGCTAATTTTTTCTATATATTTTTAGCTGTCCAGCTAATTTCTTTCTGTTTATTTTTTTTTAGTAGAGATGGGGTCTCATTCTTGCTCAGGCTGGTCTCAAACTCCTGAGTGCAAACGATCAGCCTCCCAGAGTGCTAGGATTGCAGGTGTGAGTCACTGTGCCCGGCCATCCCTAATTTTTTTATCCTGCTTTATTTTTTCCATAGCAGTTGTCAACTGCTGATACTGTACAGTTGACTTTTTTTAAAAAAGTTCAGTATTCATCTTGTATCTTCCGCAGTATAACGTAAAGTCCACAAGGGCAGGAATTTTTATGCCGTTTGCTCACTGATGCAAAAGGCTATGTCTGTACGTATGGTGCTATAATGAGTTTTCAAAATAGATAGTTCAGGAACTTTGTAATTTTTCAGTCCTACTGTAGAAACTAGCATTTGCTACCTATGCATCCCCGATATTGTTTCCCATGTGATAATTTGGTTTAAAGGGTAAATTCCTTTATAGTAGGACCCACACATGCCCATGTGCAAATGCTAATGCAGAACATATAGAGGATGCTCGGGAAGCACTTTCATATGTTTTGATTAATGAGAAAGTTGAGTCTACAGTCATGAATAGACACATGTAACAAGGTAGATATATAATCGAGCATTCCAGATTCACTCAAGAGAAAATATTCTTTCATGAATGTCTGCCAGGGCTGTTATTTAGATGGAATTTCCCTGAATGTAAAAACATGCCTTTGTTTAATTCCTGAATCAAGTGGCTTTATTCCCTAAGAAGATCTCCCTAGTTTTGGGGTCTTTCAGTGGCTGGCTTTCTATCGCAGGTATGAAAACAGGAGGTTAGCAGTAGTCAGGAAAGAAAAGACCAGTGCTTGTTGCCAAAATTGGCTAAAGGTGGTCAACATTTTTTTAATTGCTCTTTGTTACAAACTAAATTATTAGATGGTATATTCTTTGGTTTGAGGAATAACATCTTACACATTTTTGTCTTTCCAGGAACAACCATATTATCCAACTGCAGAAAGAAGGGAATTTAATAAGTTCACTGAATTTGAATTACAAAATGGTTTAAGTTTTTTTGTTTTTTTCCTTTTAAACCTTAAGCTAAATGTTACTATTTTTTTTAATCATCATCTTGTGGAAAATCCTGATGCTTGGTTCATGTAACTTATACCTTATTTCAGCCCCTTTAAGCTGCCTGTCACATCAATTTGTGATTTCTCTCTGAATATATTAAAGTTCACTGAATAATAATTACCAAAATATAACTATCGGATTGAGGCTTATTTTAATTAGAGGGGAAGAAAAACCTCTTTGTTAACAAGCTACTAAGATTTTTTCTTTTAGTTCAACATATTTCCCTGCAAATGGAGATGTGAAGTTGAATTTATAACAAAAACAAACAAACATAACCTACAACAACTTATGAGCAATTGCTGTGTTCAGCAGGTTTTCAAATGAACACTTTTTTCTTTGATAGTATCTGTTAACTAGCTATATTTCTTAATCTTCATAAATGCCACAGCTTAATCACTTTAACTCCTTTTAATCATCTGCTAAATCAGCAAGTCTGTCTTTCTCGGTTAAAGTCCTCCCTCTGGTGGTCATTGACAAAGATGCAACCACTCCAATCAACTGCATTTGTGCTAAACAGCTTGGTTGAACAGCACAGCTGAATGGAATCTTTCTAAAGGATTTAAACACATTTCACCTTTAAGTTAAACCTTTTAAGCAAAGAAAGTGGTGTCACCAAGGAAGACAAGAAGAAATATTTGGAATTCCCTTTAGAATCTACAAAATAAGCAAGATAATTACCTCCCTCCACTGCTCACAGCTTCGCCTCCTCTCTGGTAAGTTACTACAATGTTACAAAAAAAAAACAAAACACAATTAACAGGTACATTTATATATCAAAAGCTGTTACATCCATGAACATCTTTCTAAAATGGAATTATTTCTCTCTTCCTACCTAAAAGCATTACAAAAATTATCACAAGATGTACCAGATTTCTGATACAACTAGTAATTTTTTGAAAGATTATATAGGATTAAATATATATCACTCTTATTAATGTTTCAACAAGGTACAGAATCAAGCAAAAGCAAAACATCAGTACACTTTTATTAAATGTAACTATTACCGTTTGTACATTAGCATTCCCATATATTTCTATTTTAAATTTATTATAGCATAGAATTTCATGATTTCATACAAGTATAATCTTAAATTCAGAGAAAAAACCCATACTAGAATATTCTTCCAGAAATATGAGTACCAGTAAGGCAAAGATAGATGTTAAAATAAACCTTCTTTCCACACACAAAGATACATGCCAACTTGTGACAATTAATGCAACCTATTTTTTATTGTGGCTTCTGGAAACCCTTTCTCATTATATTTTCATCAGACATGTACATGTGATAAAAAATATATTTTAATGCTCTTGAAAGCCTTCTCAGCTTAATAAATTTGGGGTATAAAAATTTAGCCATAACAAAAACAGATTTGCACATAGTTAGGCAAGGGGTTAAGAAGATTAGCCTTTCTGTAAATACAGACACATTTTCTAAGAAGAAATATGTTTTTTAAAGCTGCCAAATTCTGCTACTTAGAAGAACTCCAAACTGGGAGTCTGTTAGACAGAGATAACTGTTCCCAGTGATTACAATAACTGGATTAAGACTGAGGAGGCATAACTACAGGTACATCTTTTACTAGAGGTGAGGTGACAGAAGAGGACGCACTTTGAAACAAACTGAATAGAACAGAACATTAGGATTCTGACTTAGGGAAAATGAAAAGTTTTATCTTTCCCATGTGCTAGATATTTTGGTTACCTTTAACAACATTGATTCTATAAACAAGGAATTAGGATAGAGAGAAATTTTTGTTGGAAAACTTGAAAGCTTAAGTTAAGGGAAAAAATGCACTGCCAAGTATGAAATAATTAATGAGATCATTAGCATGTTAAATCATGTCGAGGGTAGAAACAGTGTGTCTATTTAATGAAACACATGCAAACATGGCTAAGATGCAATGTGGAGTTGTGAAAAAATAACACTAACCATTTCTACTTCACATACATGCCTGGCATTAAGTAAATGAAGTATTATATTCTATTTTAAGTCCTTTGCCCCAACTCACTGAAGAAAATGAAATAAAAACAGAAACAGTACAACCCATGCCAAACTAACAAAGGAAAGGAGGAGGGTAAGTGCAAATATATACCTGTTGGTGTGAAGGTAAAAGACGGGACTGAAAAATCAAAACAAAATATAAACCAGTTATTAAGCTGAAGAGAGAAAGGGAACATATCACATTAGTATAAATCAAGCAGACAGCTGAACATAAAACAAATGTAAATAACTAAGCCAGTAGTTCTGACACTCTGATATATGAATAAAACCAAATCTGAGGTTAAGAAAAAGAAGCTTGTCTCTACAGGTCTCATTCTGAAGTGTCTGACATTCTAGTACACTCAGGAGGGGAATTGTGCTAGGTTAGCCTGTGAATGACCCTGCATTTAGTAACACAGACTTAGCTCACGGCTTTAGCACAAACAGGAATCCTCCACTATTAATCATTTCCAAACACTGGATGATGGATTTTTAAACAAGTATTATCAGGGTCTTGCTGGAATCCTATCTAGAAATCTGAAAGTAAATGCTTATTAAAGTGGACTACTAGGTGAATTTAAGTATTTATCATTGAGAAAGAGAGAGAAAGAAAGAAGCAAGGAATGGAAAAAATAAAAAAGAGAGACAGGAAAAAAGGAGAGGAAAGGAAAGAACACACTGAAACAAAGAGAACCATAAAATTAAACTGTTTGACTGAGCAGAAATGCCTGATATCATGTAAACTACTCTTTAACATCATAAAAATTTGTGAACGTACAGAAAAAATGTGGAGTTTGAAGCTTTAATTTCCCTTTTAGAGTTTACATTCAGAAGCTTTCTAGGAGTGGGCTGAACTGAACATTTTTTTAATGCCACAGTAGAAGCTAAACAATAGAACAATAACACCGCTCTGAAAACCTTCACTCTCTCTGCAGTTATAAATCTTAATCTAATCAATAATGCCTGAAATTGAACTGCAGGCCTCAAAAGTAGCAGCTTTGCCTCCCCCACTTTTCCTATCTTCTCCCGTTCCTAAGTGTTGGATAACACCAGAGCAATTTCCATGTCATTTCATAGAGGGAGGAGATTGGCTTATTTTCCAATCTCTTCACATTAATTTAAACTAAACGCTGCCCTAGTAAAGAAAGCAAGGAAATCTACATTACTCTAAGATTAAAGTTTGCTTTTTTTAAAAAAAAAATCTTTAATACAAACAAACTAGAATATTGATTGCTTATCATGTATCAAAAAACTGCCAAAATGTATTTTGTATATCACATCTGAACACTGTTCAAGAAATTTACTGTAGTATCAGCGCCTTTGGGGTGGCAAACTAGAACGTTATAGCATCCCCTACAACTGTCATCTCTTACCAAGCTACTCTATCTCTGAGCATACTAGAAAGAACAAAAGCAAAAACCTCAATCTGTGTCCCTAATTTATACCCTGGCCTTCGTTTGCAGCACAGCAGTCCCTGTCTTAAGAATTCTATTGTGTTTTCTTTCAGATAGGTCTTTTCAGAGAGTCAATGTAATTTAGCTACATTCAAAAATTCAGAGCCATAGTAACAAGTCTTTATTAAAAAAAAAAAGTCAAAAAAAAAAAAAAAAAGAAAGGTACATTTGAAACTAAAGCTATTCAGACAAGAATGGAGTGCCTGAACATTAATTTGTAATCACAAGGACACCAGGAAAATATGAAAGGTCCTTGTCATTACTTCTCCTGGCTAACTGCTAACCCCACTTTGAGGAATTGAAGAAGAGATGAAAAGAGGTCAGTCTAAATGAAATTTTCACTGCTAGCACACCAAAGAACAACTTAATTCTCAAAGCTTCCAATAATATAATAAACTGTCTGTGTACCCAAGTGATGCTGATGCAATATGTGAATCTATGTGGACAGAGGTACTGAGTGAACTAGTAGATGTCACACTGATAGCTAAATGTAAAGGGGAAATGTTAAAAATGATCACTATTTTCCAAAGTGACACTCTCTGGCTTGATGTGTTATAAGTGAATAAGCTCTTTTATATTTATTTATTTATGTATTTATTTTTATAATATTTCACTTCTTTTTTTCTTAAAATTACCAGCACTGTTTTTTGGCACTGAAAATTTAAGATCCCAAAACACACTTTTTAAAATGAATTGCATAGAAACAGAATTATGAAAAAGTGCCAACACGACAAAGTGAGAAAAGCAGAATCAAATGCTCATCAAATTACATTTGTAATTATGTTCTATGATTTCTGCTTAAACACAAGCTAGTTGAAAGGACAATGATATTAGTTTAATAGGTTTTGCAGAAAGAGCACATAGGCATTTGTCAGCATGCTCAAAGTATATTAGTAAAGGAAAAGGAACATTTCAGAAAGGAAGAATAGTTTCATGTCACGTTTTTATATTTTAAGACAATGTCGAGCATTAATCACACATTGCTATAATCACACAGGTATGGCACTTTGTCATCCTAAGAAACACAGGATTCCACTGACTCACGTTTACAAAATGGAGTTGATGATGGAGGTCTTTCGATTAGAGAATTCAAGAGACTCCACATCTATATGTTAATTAGTCACTTTTCCTCATTCAAATCAGATTTCAAAACAAAGTCAACCTCCCTCTTCTTTCCCCACTTCACCACATACAGACACGCACAAACCCGTCTCTGCATTGATTTTTTTTAGTCAAAGGTTTTATACAGTAACACATGTGCCTGACATTGTTCTACTTTGTATATATAATGAGCACCAGTTCTCTTTGCAGTAACCTCCAAGCCCTCATTTTCCATTTCACAGGCAGGGATATTGACATATTGCTTCATCTCTAGATAGGACACATATCTGAAAAAAACATATTTAAGGATGATAATGCTAAGGCAAATGTATGTACATGAAAAGATTGCTGCTCAGCCACAGGCAGGAGGCACAGAAATTTATTTGTATAGTATTAGTGATGAATTTGTGCTGACTCTTTCATGCCAAGACTCTTTGTGACTGAGAGGTCCAGTATTTCTGCTGTCCTAGACTACTTTATAAATGTACAAGGACATTCAAGTTCTAGCTAGCATTAAAAATTCTACATTTTCCATATAATGGGTAAAAGAATTTTCCTGGCCAAGATGTGTAGGAAATGCTCATTTGTACTGACAATTAGATTAAAAAAAAAAAAAAGGTGGTGATGTTGGGAGAAATGATGATTTTATTGGTGATCCTCTTTAAATTTGGTTTTCAGCAAAGCAAAACTGTTGTATTAGACTGAAGTATAGCCCCTATAATTTGTCATTTAAACCAGGACAATTTCGAGACCAAAAAGGAGGACCAGAAATAATCTTACTGGATAAAGACACAAACTGAACTGTCCCCTGAAAACTGGGACTTACAGCCACCCAACCTATAGCTCAGATCTGAGGCCCAGAGTTGACGAATATATCTGGGGGTCAGGAGGGATTATCTATCTGACACTGCTAACAATCCCCTCAGAGAATAAAAAGTACAAATCATCATCTTTTATGATATATAGCAAAGGTGTCTATGAAAAACCTTGGCATATTCAGTTCATTCTTAAAATTATAAATAACAGCAGCCAAGTAAACTTTCTTTTCTTTATTTTTTTTTTTAAACTTTCTTTTCTAAAATGGTAAACTTATCTGTAAAAAAATCACCATTGCTAATTAACAACATACACATATTCAATTCTGCAACTTTTAAACATCACAATAAAAAGGTACTAGACCTCTGTAAGCAAAAGAGCATCACTCAGTCATACATTCCATATTCACCAAGAAAGAACTATTTTATAAGTAATCAAATGGTAGTAGTCTCTTTTTTGCTTCACAAAGGGCAACAATGCTCCCCCCAAAAAACTGTGTGAAACAGTTCAAGGCATGTATTTATAATTTCTGTAACAAAGAAATCCAAAATTTCCTTCAAGAATAGAAAGTAATAAATGAATTCCCTAACAGAATAGGGCCAAGCCTAGACCTACTTTGGTAAAATATATTTTAAAGGAGTGGGGCCCTAAGAAACTGGTAAGCCCTATTTGTAGTACTGCTACATAAGAGAAGTTAATATGTAGATACCACAATAAAATCAAAGTATTTTTGAAAATCTTTATATACAAAAATAATTTAAGATAGGATATATATAATCATGAATAATTTGGAATAAAACATTAAAATCAAGAGTTTTATAAACATTAAAATATGAAAAACTTAGGAAAGTGAATACCTTTTCTGATACCCGCATAAGTACTAGTAAGTCCATTCCTTTTCTTCCGATGTCGATACAGCCAGATGCTGAAGACCATGAGGATGATCCAACAGGCTGCCCCAATCCCTGCTATGAATGCAGGCTGCTTCACCACATCTGAAATCTGCTGAGCAAGGCTCACTTGGTCCTCAGGTGACACTGGATTTCCATGAGAATCTGAAAAACCATCCTCTGATTAATTTGGATTTAAAACTTACTATAATAATGCAAGCATACTTTTGTGACATAAACTGGGTATCATTATTTTATTAATCTGGTGATAATGATTTCTATTTTTCATTCTGCACCACCAGCTGTCATTAAATAAAACATTTCATGATGTTTTTCAGCAAAATTATATTTATTTTGTTTATTTCCATTCAAAACAAGTATGGCATAATTTAACGGGATCATACTTATCATAATTATCTCATTCAACTGATATAAATACAAAAATATGAAGCTAAAAAATGAAATACTTGAATGCATGTACAAATAACACATGTTAATAATAAATAAGGGGTATTGAATAAGATATTATAAGGGGTATAGAAAAGATACAAACTTCCTCAGACTTCTATAGGAAGCTTTAGATATACATTCTAAAAAAGGGAAGAAATACAATTTTATATCCTCTATAAAGGAAATATTGAAAAAATAGCTGTCTCTGTGTGTGTATGTGTATCCCCTACAAGACTATATTATAAGACCCTCAACTGTCTTGGAAACACATTTAGAACGGCCTATAAAACTCAGGATCATTAAAACACAATGAGAAATTAAGATAATATTACCACTGAAAGGACTACGAATGATCTTTCTTTTAAAATAATAACCATAGCCAGCAATAGGTATAAGAGAAAAACATTAAATATGCATAAGAATTATCAAGTGTTATGAATAGTCAAAAAGGCTTATATTTTCTGTTAGCCATTTTGATTCAAGAATTAAAAATTAATGGGATATATGGCTAATAAAATTTACTTATTTTACATTTACACTTTAAGCCTACTAAGCCTTTTTAAAGCCCATCATGATGTCTAGTCACACAAAGCAGTCAGTAAAGTCTTTGTAGAAAACTGGAAACTGTTGTTCTATCATCAAAGCAATATCCCACTTTGGTGGCACTGAGTGATGCTAACCTCGGAAATGGCCAATGTGTAGAATTCTCACTACTTTCTGCAGCTTAAATGTTCTTCTCCCACAACATCTCAGCATCCATTTTGAATTTAAGTTTAACTTTCTCATACCAGAGGCTGGATCTCCTCACCTTGACAGTTTCCAGTTCTCCGTCTCCTTCCCAGTTCCTCAATGTGGTCAATCCAGATATCTGTCTTATACAACTGAATTTGGTGACCACCTCCCTATGAGTTATATAGATACCACCTACTTGGCTTACCCACTGACCCTGCATCCCATATGGACTGTGCAGATATGCCGCAGTGACCATTCTCAGTCATGCGTGACCCCATGGAACTTGAGCCATTTGCTGTACAAACCCACCAATTAGAACTCCCCAAAGCAAACCTGCTTGGGAACTGCCATGAAAGTCCTTTCTCTCTGGCTTCCCACTTGCTGGTTGAGCACATTGCCCCTGTGGCCTTCTCATTGGCCCTTGCTGGCACAACACTCCCTCTTCTCTAATGGATGTGTGAGCAATATGCTGTTCTGTTATTTCATGTGTTTTTGTCATCTTGCATCCTCTGTGTCTCATCTGACTAATACACCTGACCCTAACTTTCCTCCCAGTTAAGGCTCTTCTAGAGAGGGGCCATATTGGCAGGAATAAACTAGACACAGGTCAGATAAGAGTCATAAGGGCATCTACCAGCATAAACAAGCTTCCTGTGACAGGGAAATCTGGTCATGGGTTTGACCCTTAGGCATTATGCTGTCTGCAATGATAAAGAAAGATCCTGTGAAAGGCACAATATAACCATCTACAACCAAATCCCCTGAAGCCCTGTCAGGGCAGGACTAGAGTTTATAGCCACTTTGCAAAGAGAGACCTCAAGAACAAATTAGAAAGAAATACAACAATTCTGCCAATACAATCTGCTTTAAGATAGAAACATTTTCCAGTACAAATATACATTATTTTTACAAAAAAAAATTGGTATAGCTCATCATATATGAATAACATTTCTTAAACAGAAAAAAATACCCACAAAATATTTTTTCGTATTAAATGATATTGCATCTTGGTAAGACAAAAATGGCAGGAAACATTAGCAGCATTCAATGGCTAAGGAAACAGCCTTTGTGAAAACAGCACCTTTTCCAGTACAAAATGGCTAAATTCCTTCTCATGTTGCGTGCGTGAGCACACGCGTTTTGTGTGTATGTGTGTGTGTGTGTGTGGTTTTTCAATTTGTCTTTTTTTTTTTTTTTTAACAGAATTTCAGATTTCATTCTATGGAGGGTCAAGGCTGAAAAACCTATTTTCACAAGCAGTCACCTGCCTTCAACTGTTTGTTGACTGAAAGTTGTATTTCATGTCCCAGACCCTTTTATCTCTGGTTATCCTAAGAGCACTTCATCCACTGAAAGTTCACCAAGCAGACCTATTCTTTTTATTCCGAATACACCCTTTGTATCTGTTAGGTTTATAGATTTCATGGCTATTTGTGCAAGGTTACATTGGGTAGCTTCAGATTTTATGGAAACAGCCAAGAGAGGTTCCATGCAAGCAACCAGATGGGCTTAACGGAATAAAGTGCAGTGTGACTAATGAATTAAAACAGCTACTCTTTATCTCAGCCTTTGTCTCATTGCAGCTGAGGCTATATTAAGATAGGGAGAAACGAACACATTTATAATCCCAAGAACACCAATTTGACCCTTAAATCCCATGATTTAAATCTTAAATAAATAAAATTACACATTGTCCTTTTTTCCAATTTATCTTCCAAAAATCAGAACTAAAAATCATGTTATATAAAATAGGGAAACAACATCAACAGTTTATAGGGTCATCACAATGTAACATAATTTCAATTTTAACGAAGTGGGCAAATACTTGCATATCAACTGATTTCCTCAATATACACTTTATATCTTCCTTTATATCTTGTATAACATTGTAACAGATGCATCAGGCAACTTTTTATAGTTTCCTGTATTGTTTCAAATAAACCATGAAGTTATTTTTGTACAAAAGTTGTGTGTATAATAATCACTTTACAATGTGCTAAATGTAAAAGATAAATCCAAAAATCAAATTTTGACCCATGGCTTTGAAGAGACAGCAACCTCTTCCCTAAAGGTTTCACTGGGACTCATATAGAATGGAGTTATTGGGAAGTAGCTTCCTCGTCAGTGACTTGGTTTCGTGGGGACCCCATTCATCTATTTGCCGTCACATTGGGCAGGAGTAACATGCACCATTTCCAGACATGTACCATTTCAACCCTCCTATAGACTATGTCTTTCCTTTCCTCCTTTCTGAAGGTCTAAGGTCAACCTTGGAAACCTCTTGTTAAAGAGGCCAAGAGTTGTCAGCCTATGATCCTCAATGTCTGTATGGAACAAGTCCCACCCACAGTTGGACTTTTGGTAGAATTTATTACGTTATATGACAGATATTCTGCAAGTATATCTGTTAAAGTAGCTGGCGTTGTATTAACAATGGAAAAGCAATAATGCTTTACAAAATAAATGTGAAGTTCTTTAAGTATTGCAACAAAGTTTATCAAAGCCAAATGTTCCTTAATTTTGTTTTCAAATAATTTTTAGGATGTCATCAATATTATTACAATGCAAAAATAATATGGAACTACTTGTCAAGTATAAAGATCCATACATCTAGTACTTTTTCATAATTTAGCAACTGATATAAACTAATATTTAACTTCTGATCTAGAATGCACAGATATAAAGTTGACTATACACTTCTTGGCACCATTCATAATTTAAATGTCACTTCTTAATATCTGACCCTTTTCTCTCTACTTTTAAGTTGCAATAGAATTTTGTTGCTGTTTTTGTTGTTTGTTTTAGATTTTACTAGTAATTACTTACTAATTTATATTTTATGTTCATGCTATATTACCTAAAGTGAATTGTGGTAATGAAGGTTTCTATGCCAGGTTTATTTTTTTTTAAGTTCCTCTAACCACTTTTGAAACATATATTGTATTCAACTTTCTAAGTAATTAGCAAATAAACATATTTCAATGCTCTTGGACATCTCAATCTATCTTTTGTTATAAAAAGAGACTGTCATTTTAAATAGATATTTAAATTAACATAAATTTCATATTGTTATAAACTTATAATACCTAATTTAAGTTTTGCATGCAAGTTTATTTGTTTTTAAACCCAAACAACTTCATGTTCCATGAGACTGCAGACTGTGTCTATTTTCTTCATTGTAGTAACCTTGAAACTTAATTAATAGTGCTTGTTGAATAGACAAAACAAATATTCTACAGGACAGGATTAGGAAACACTGAATACTAATAGCCTTTTGTTTGAAATATCATCTAAAACATGTGCTTGGATAAGTTGAAGTTTAGTTAAGATATCTATATCTAGTCTATTTATCTATGTTTTAAATAAAGCTAATATCTTGTTGCAGCTCTAAGCCACATTCCATATTTTATTAAACTTTGCAACAGTGGCTCAGCCACATAACATAAAAGCAAAGCAGGACACGGGGTACAATGATCTACTGTCCGGGTGGATCTGTACTGACACTTACCTAACTGGATGAACTGAGGGTCACTCTTCACTCCGGGCCCGGCACCGGTGCTGGCTGCCACTTCCACACTGTATCGAATCCCAGGAACAAGAGAGGGAATGACCACAGAAAAGGTGGAACCATCTACTGTCTTATTTATATGGTATCGAGTTTCATTGCCCAGACACCAAACCTGTAAGAAGTACGCAAGGAATGTCAAGCTGGTAAATTATCTAAGTTAATTCGAAGGTCCACAGAGGATTGTGGTTTTAGAGCCAGACAGAGTTCAGACCAAACATGAACCAACCATAAGAAGTTTCCAGAGTCATTTTTTCCCTAAGATCTTGTTCTAAGACTCTTCTAGTTAAATCTAGTGTTAGTAGTAGCGTCAAGACTTCTTTATACTTTCTCACATACTTTTAAAGGATTATTTTTATCAGGTAAGTCTATAAATTTTTTCTTGAAGACCATGGTTCCTATCAGCTCACATCATTAGGTTCTATATCAGCCTATATCATTAGGTTTTTGTTCTTTTTTTCTTAAAACCAAGAAATTGCTAGAAAAAAGGACCTTGAAAAAAGCCATGTATTTCCAGATAAAGAATAATAACTTTTCTATTATCATTCAACATTTGCATTCTAGGTGTGATGCAAGATGACCAGATATCATAAAGCAAAAGGAGTAGGAAACTCGAGTCTACTACCTTACTTCAACAGTTCACGGGGATGAAACTACCTGGCTCTATTACTGTCACCTTACATTTTATAAGAAGTACCTTCACAAGAAGGAGGGAGAGCTTTTGAATAAACAAAAGTAATTTGCATATATATGCTTATTAAAAATAAAACTGCATACATGGAGTAAGAATCATCCTAGGATTTTATTCAGCCCATGGTATGTTAAACTATTATCAATGAGAGAAAATCAGCACTCATATTCAAATGGAAATATTAATTCATTTTTCATTATATGAGATCATAAAAAATAACAATACATATTTTATGTGAAAGAAGGACATTCTTCTTATAAGAAAGTCATTGTATGCCTCATTAAATTTGATAATATTTGATAATGATATTTGTGATAAGAAACTATCACAAATTTTTTAAGAAATTAAAATTTCTATACTACACTCTAACCCTTATTTTAAATTTCATTAAGTGACTCCCCATACAGTGATCCCTGCAATATTCAAGAATTTGGATAAGTTGCATGACAATATTTAAACTCAGTTTCCATAAGAAAATGATCCATAGAGTAGTAAAACATGCTCTATATTTTTTGTGATGTCCTATCTTTGTGATGTCCTCAAGCATTATGTAGGATTAGTTTCAAGTAGGCTATTGTCTAACCCGTAATAGGAAAAGGGATTTAAAATAAATCTAAGAATATCGGTGTCCTCTATCATTTGGGCAATAATCTCTAATTGTTTTCTTTGAAAGTTAATATTATTTTAATATAATTTCAATATGTAACACCAACAAATGGTCAGACACTATATCAGAATCTGATCATTTGGAAATAAAGACTCCGTTGTGAATTTTTTTCTACCAATTACATTACGCAGCTGTACCAAAGCCACAAACTGATTTTGTACCAGTCAATCAGGTTCTGAAAGGCATTTTATTATTTTAAATTGACCATGAAGTTAAGTGAAATCCACCCTTTTGCATTTCTTCTGGAGAGAAATGAGTTTTGACTCTTAGGGGAAAATGCCTATATTACACAGTTCTGCTTGAGAGCTGAGATATCACCTCACTTTAAATCCTTAAAAATCTTCTATAATAGTCTATTTTTCTGGACTGAAACATGGTATCCTGTCACTCCCAGTATTGAAATAACCTTGAAACTTGTAACAAAGCACTTAAAAGTATAGAGACTTTTACCTTTTAATGACTCAATTACCCTAGAAAATCTTATTTGAAATACCTTAAAGGCTGAAAGCATCCACAATACATGTATGGCAGTATTTTAAATACTTTTTAAAAAAATGTACTGTTAATGTATGTAAATTTCACAAAGAGGTTTTCAATTTGTTTTGAAAAATTATTTTAAAATAAAGTATTATATTTAAAATTAAGCTCAGGATTCCTGGTTATTGTACAAGTTAATTTGCTACACAAAAGAACATTTTAGTCTTTATTTGGGCCTTAACTAAGGATGTACATCAGAATCACCCAGACAGATTTATCAAAATATACGTCCAAAAACTCCTGTTAGACCAACTTGATCAGAATCTCTGAGGGTGGTGGCCAGGCAACTGTATTTGGAAAATAATTCCACAAGTGATTCTGATGTCAGCATGTAATTAAAAATAACTGATCTAACTGGAGAAGGTACCCATCTTCCTAACAGCAGTTTCATATCAATGAGCTCAGTTTAAAGTACTTGCACCTAAGAGATAATTTGCTGAATATTATAATTTAGCTAGTAACTAGAAAAATACTCAGGCATTAACAAAAATATAAATCAATGCCTAGAGAAGTACAAGCATTGTAGTTAAAATTTTTCTAGTATGTGGTATGCTTATACAACTGTTGTAAAAAAATACAAATGAGGCCAGGTGCAGTGGCTCACATCTGTAATCCCAGCACTTTGGGAGTATAAGGCAAGAGATCACTTACTTGAGGCCAGGAGTTCAAGACCAGCCTGGGCAACATAGCAAGACCCCTGTCTCTACAAAAATGAAAAATTTAGTTGGCTGCGGTTGCACTGGCCTATAGTTATAGCTACTCAGGAGGCTAAGGTAGAAGTGTTGCTTGAGTCCAAAAGCTTCAGACTGCAATGAGCTATGATTGTATCACTGCACTCTAGCCTGGGAGACAGAGCGAGACCCTGTCTCTAAAATAAAACAAAATGAAAGCCAAGAGAGAGGGGGGGAGAGAGAGAGAGAGAGAGAGAGAGAGAGAGAGAGAGAGAATACACATGAAATCTATTTTCTACTGAGGTTTTCCTGATTTAACTTATCAATTATTCATTTACCATAGTTCATTAAGACTATCCTATAATACAGATTCATTAATAAGATAAGGTCAAATACATTCTTTTGGCAAAGTCTCATTTCTTGTAAGTAGGTTTTGATGCAGCATGGCATGTCTGAAAATATTTGCTTAAAATAAATCTAGGTGTGACTGTCTCTAGTCATTGAATAGAGCTGATAATTTCATGGGTAAAAATAATTATTCAGAATCATTAGATTAAATCACTTGAAAATACATTACATATTTTAAAAATTCACACTAACATACAGACAGGTATAATTGAATTTCCTCTGAGACATGAAATTTTGTTTAGGGACTAAAGGTTTATAGAAAAAAAATGATTTTCATACATACTGAAATAATTTTTCCAACTCAGCTCTAAAGTTCCATAATTTCAAATATGTAACAAAATAAGTAAATCATTTCTGACACAATGTGACTCATAGCCAATTCTGTAGGGCAATCCAATCCTGCAAAATAAATTTAAGCTATTTTCAAGGAGACAAAGATTTTTTATTACTATTTAAATTTGCTATTTGTGTGAATTAGAAAGAGCTATAAATTTTGTGACCACTTAGGTTTTATATGTTTTAAATTGATTTTTTTTCAAATAATTTTCAAGTAATTTTCTAGCACAAAAAATTACTCCACTATCACTGAATAAAGTGTTTTAGAAATAATTTTACATGTTGCTATTTCAACCAGCAGATGGCGCCAAATATCCATAAACAATTTAACCAGTTTTCTTTTACTTTGTGGATGGAGGGGGTATTCATCTGTAAATTAATATGCATGTATTACCTTATATTCTTGGACCATCCCATTTTGAGTGTCTTCTGGAGGTGGCTGCCAGCTAACAAGAATTGCAGTTCCATTTCCATCATTCTTTGATACAGTTACACCTTGGGGTGGGGCACTGGGTGCTATTAAATTGTTTTAAAAAGTAGATTAGATTTGAGTGTGCAAAAGAACATTGAAAGCAGGTTGTTAATATTTAAAACCCAAGAATAACTATATTAATATTATATCGATATATGCATGTGTTTTAAAGATGTATCTTATCCAAGTCTAAATAGTCACAAACTACTAAGATTTTTCCACAATATTGCTAACCTAGTGGTATTATGAAGTCATACATATTATTTCCATGTATATATGAGAATAATTTCTATGTCTCTGACCTTGTAACCCTTGTCTCATGTACTCTCTAAAATTGTTCAAAACTGTTAAGATGAATGCTAATCTTTCATGATAATCATTTATATAGTCAAAGCGACAAAGACACATTAGGAAAAATTCTTTTTTTTTAAGAGTATAGTTGTGACACCTAACCTTTTACCTTGACATATATATTAATGTTTAATTTCCAGTTGTAGGGTGGCCTACCATACTGGTTTGCCTAAAATTAAAGGATTTCCAGAGACATGAGTCATAAGGAGAAACTGCTAACCCCAGAAAGTCCTGAGCAAACCAAAATATTATTCACATTATTTATAAATCATGGATCAAAATAGCATTCCAAAATGAACGGGAAATAATGAATTGAAAGCAAATTGAAAAAAATTCCATCTTTAAATGTGAATTTTAGTTACAAATAATTAAATATTCTCTGCATATGCCACTAAGTAATATAATGTTCACATTTGCAGTGTTATATAGGCCACTATTGAAGCAAGTCAACTGTCACTGCATTTCGTTTTTTCTAGTTCTAATCAAACAAATTTTCTTAGCAAAATATATGTTCAATATTAAGACTGCTGATAATTAATTCCACTATTAACATTTTAGCAATTTCAATTAAGTTAATAAAAGTCTAACAAATACACTGCAATGGATAGAAATCACACATTTCATCATACTTGCCTTCTTCTAGGGTTTTGGCAAACTTGATTTCACTATCTGCTCCTTGAAATTCATTAAAAAAAGGGCGAGCCTTAATTTCATAGTTGACTCCCTTTTTGAGATCAGGGATAACCACACTGTTTTTGGTTGGGGTCCTCACTTCAAAAACTAACCACTCCGATTCACCATAGTTGGCTCCAGATGGTCGATAGAGAATCTTATATCCTTGAATATACTGAGATTGTTGGTCCACCTATTAAAATGACAAATAAAGATGCAATCACTTATATCTTTTGATTGGTTCATTGGAAAATAATGAAAATTCAAAATGATAAAATGCAAAAAAGTCTATCTGGCTTCACCCATGTTTTTCTCGTTCATATAAATAGAATACTAAAAAACAATCCACTATCTTTTGTGAGATGATATCAATTTCTATGACATTAATTTCTATGCTTCATGCAGAAATGTGAGGCATCATGGCAGCTCTGAGACACATCTAGAGGCATGCCACAGTCAAGGGGATGAGGAAGCACAATGTGTTTTTATTATTTTCTAATTTTAAAAGCCTACTTTATACTACTTGAGAATATGTCTAAGTTTCAAAAAATCCATGTGATAATGGTCCTATCATAAGTTACATATTCATAGTTAATAGCGGGTGTTTCTTCGCCCTGAGAATGGTAAAGTTCACTATTGCAGTGTGATAGAAAAAAATACGTACATGATAGAACTTTTGTCTGTTTAAAGCCAGACCACTGCTATCATAACAAACAGTACTCACATTATAAAGTTATCATTACTGCAGAAGGAGGAAACAGTTAAACTACATATATATGATTGTTTATATATATAATGACCTCACAGAGGTCACTTTCATTAAAAGTGAGCTCAAATATTGCAACAACAACTCACTGTCCAGTGCACTTCGATTGAAGAGGAAGAAAGGATGGTAGGGTTGTGGAGGTGCAGGACAACGTTTCCCAGTTCTCTCTGGACTTGCTTGTGGTCTACTCCCTGACTTGTTGGTGGAACATCTGCAACAATTCAAGAAGCCTGTGTCAGATCCTACACAATGTTACTAAATGGAATGAAAGTATGGTGAAACAATCTTTTCATTCACAGCAACTCTCAGAGAAGGAGAAGCCAGTCTGGGATACAGAATAAAATAGGAACAAGTTAACCTTTTTATTAGGATGAGAGAGGGAGAGAGAGGGCTGAGTGCCCATGAACATGTAGAAAGCCAAAAAGAGTAGGAAGCAAAGATAACAATGGCAAATAGGAACGTTTAACGGCTCCTCCTACCATGTAATGATCACTTTCTTGCAAAGAATGAGGACACTAGTACAATGTCCTCTGAGTTTGCTATAACCTTCTGTAGTGATCCTAACTACACGAAAAAGAAAAGAGCCGTAAATTACAGCAGAGTGTCTGGGCAGTGAAAAAACTGGAGAAATGCTAAGTGAAAAGCAAGCACAAAAAGAAGTCAGACACCTCACATCATATAAAATAAACTTGGATATCTTCTCAAATATGATACATGATAAGTTAGTGTCTTTGATGGGGGATATACAAGCCATCAGTTAAGTAAAATAAAATAAATTTAATTAGATCCATGAAAAAAGAGCACTTAATTGATGATGGTTTGGTTTACTTATTGTATCACAGTAAAGAAGGTTTAATAAAGATTTTTTAATCTCAAAAACCCCAAAATTTTAGAAAGGAGACTAAGAACACAGTAACAATTAAACTGCTACTAGGGTTAATTTACGTAGCACTTTTTTTTTTCCTGACAATAAGTGGTTTTGTTAAACTTACTGAAGTCTGTACTCAACAAAAATTGCCCATTCTTAAAGAAGTTTTCTAAATACAGATGTTTTGCTTTGTTTAAAATAGTAAAAGATAATACAAGATGAAGAAGAGAAGAAAATGAACATTTTTGCCTTGAGATTTCTCCTTCTCTGAGTATTATACTTTTGCACATATTCTAGCTTATTTACCATCCCATAAAAAATGAAAACGAAAAGTTAGTTTTCTCAATGATTAAACACTTTCATGGACAGAAAGCAAAACCATGAATATTAAAAATGAGAATGGCAAGTATCTCTGATGGAATCCAGAGAATTCAGGCAAGTAGAAGAGATGACAGATCAAAGGTGATATTAAACACTCTTACATAGCAGTCACCAACCATTTTGGCAGTAGGGACCAGTTTCATGGAAGACAATTTTTCCATGGACTGGGGTTGGGGGGATGATTTTTGGATGATTCAAGCGCATTACATTTATTGTGCAGTCAAACCTCTCTGATAATGATAATCTGTATTTGCAGCTGCTCCCCAGTGCTAGATCACCACCTCAGCTCCATCTCAGATCATCAGGCATTAAATTCTCATAAGGAGTGCACAGCCTAGATTCCTTGCATGCACAGCTTACAGTAGGGTCCGTGCTCCTATGAGAATCTAATGCCGCAGCTGATCTGAGAGGAGGTGAAGCTTATGTAGTGATGTGAGTTTGGGGAGCAGCTATAAATACAGATAAAGGTTCGCTCACCTCCTGCTATGTGCACAGTTCCTAACAGGCACAGACCAGTGGGAACTGCAGCCCTTGAATATTATTTGATTATGTGTATACATATATATACACACACATATACACACACCTATATGTACATACATATGTATGTATGTACATATACATATATATAAAACCCATAAATTAAGCTTATAAATAAGCAAAATGAGAAAAACAACTGAGATAATTCAGACATCTCTTCCTCTATTATACCTTACCAATACTGTAGGCTATTATGGGCCCTCAGGTTAACTATCATCACAGCCTATAGCTAGAAAACACTTGACTGTCATCTTTCTATCTCTTTCTTACTTACTGGTTTCAATAGCTCCTATGACAAGCTACCATTTATCTCTAGGGTAAGAGTGAAGTACTTGGAATAAAACAGATGAGGGTTGGTATCCCACCTTGGCCACTTAAAAACCAGTGACACTGAGAAGATTTCTTAACCTCAGTATTCTTCAGTTTCCCAATGGTGAGAGAACATGCAGTTATTCCTGAGAACTGTTGCAAGAACTGCCTTGTGGTAAGGAATAAAAAGCCTTTTTCTTTTTTTTTCTTTTTCGCTGTTGACTAATTTTTCCCATACATCTATTATCATGATAGAAGTATAAGCTAGAATTGTTACCACATTAACTTCTGTCCAATGTTTCACACTGAAATAATAATATCACAGAATCATAAATAAAAATTATTATATAAATCTCTGGCATCCCAAGAAACAACTTAGCTTTAAGTTAATGCAGCTTTGCAAATGACAAGCACATTCGAGAGGCACTGATTCCAAGTATCTGTATCTATCCAAACAGTTCTCTGCAGTTCTCTGGTAATTCTAATCCCTATAATTTATTCATCTCAGGATACACTCCAAATAGTGCCCTTCTTGAGGGCAGGGGTCGAGCCAATTTTTGTGGAGCCATAGTACCTAGCGCAGTGCCGTATATGGAGGACGTACTTAATAAACATAGGTTGACTTTAAAAGTATTAGGATATGGAAAGCACACATTGTGTCAGCTTCCAAACATTTCCTTCGTATGTAAACTCTCATCCTTAGGGAATTATCTGCCTTTTAGGAAGCATCTTCAAATGCAGAAATAACCATTTTATAGGTAGTTATCATAATTATCATCTTAATCCCTAATTTCTCTGGTTTAACCTGCTAGTCAATCTCTTTATGAAAATTGCTAGATTCCCACATCAGTGTAGTCATTTTGGCAATAGCAGTCTATAATATTATTTTAGAAAATTTTACATTGGAGAGAATAATGGAAGGTAAGGCATTTATGAATGTATTCATTTATTGTTCTTGTTCTCCTCCTCCTTCTGAAAAAAAAATTATTATGATATATAAGGTCTTTCCCAACATTTAGACTTAGATTTAAAGGAAACCTTAGATATTGCTCTACACAAATGCTTCCCTAACATTAAAACTCCCTATACACAGGCTCTGAGAGGAGATTATCTAGACCCTGCTCATTTACAATAACTGGTATCTTCTTATACATATTACATATATCCTGTTACATTTTATGTATGCACATATTCTTTAAAAAATAGAGCTCAGGAATGCTGCATGGATAGGATACATGGGTGAATAATAGTAACAATGGCAGCAGTCACAGCATCCCTTACCTCCCAGCTACTAGTCTCATCTTCCTTCCATTATCAAAGCTTACCTTTGGGAAAGCACATCTTGATTACCCTGTGACATGGCTCCAATTCCAACTATGCACCTTTAACTTTTGACCCCAGCACTTTCACAGTTATGTCTACTTGGAGAAGACTCTTTTGTAACAATGTTTCAGAGATGGTTATAGAAATTATGCCTGATCCCTTATGAATTAATTTCCAACAAGTCTTTCCTGAATTTCCTCCTCACCCTGGGCTTTTCTCCTTACTGCTTATGCATTTTGTACCCTCCAATGAGATTTTTTGCAGGTTCTTCCCAGGTTCCTATTATGGCTGCCATCTCAGGCTTACAGTGTTTCATAAAAAGTCCAAGAATTAAACAATATAATCTGCCTCAGTGTTACTTCTACTCACTGGTCTTTTTCTGTTGCCTGGAGCTAGAAGAAGTATACCTCTTCCACATGGCAGTCTCTTAAAATGTTAAGGAAAGAATATCATGCTTACTCTGACTTTATTATTTTCTGAACTAATCACGTCCAGATCCTTGAATTTCTTCTCTTATGATGTGATTTTTAGCTTTTCATGCAGCCTCACCAACTATCTGCATTGTCTTCCTTTTAAAAGTATTAAAAAGTCCATCTGAAAATGTAGTGCTTAGAACACATTACTACATTCATGATCTGACCACTTCTGAGTAAAGGGGCAAGGGGGTGGGGGAAGGTTACAAGATCCAAACATAATTCTGCTAATGCCAGCTAACACCACATTTGTTCATTTAGCAACTACATCTCTCAGTTGGTTCAGATAGGTGATTAATTGACTTCACACTGCCCACCCCCAAAGCCCTGACATACGCTCACATATATTCCCTTTAAGCCTGGTATCTTCGGTCTATCCTTTCACAACTAATTTTTTAAACCTAAATCAAGTACCAGACTTTTTAATTTGCTCTATTATTTTAATCTTGTTAGCTCTGGCTCATCATTTCAGTCTGTTGAGACATATTAAATTCTGATTTTCTCACTTGGCACCCTAGCTGTCTTTCTCAGTTTTATGATATTCACAAATTTTATGAACTTCCTTTATTTTTAGTCCAGACATTGAAAGAAATATAAGTCTGATAACAGAATCTTATGGCATAAAATAGGAAAAATAATTGAATCTTGTATACTTATATATTGCTTAGTTAATTTAATCTTTGTCCAATCCCAAGGAGTGGGTATATACTGAAGCTCAGAAACACTGGCTTACTTGCTCTAGGCCACATACTTAGTAGATTGAGGAGCTGAGATGATAATTTTTTTTTATTTCAAAATTATACACCTGTTTCCCTATATTTCCAGTCTTGTAGTTAACACAGATTCATTTCACTTAGGATGTTCCATGAGCTATGGATATATGAAGGCAAGTTGTTTAAAATTCTTAAAAGACTCAAAATAATGTTCAGATAAAATGCTAACTACCTCCTCACTTACAAATGAGCATATATATTACAAAAATCATCCATAAGAGCATATGACAGAATAGCATTAAGCAAACGTCAATCAAAAACTTCCAGTTAGAGTCTATTGGATAGAGACCACTGTACTGGGGACAAAAGTTTAAATTCATTTTACAGCTATCATAGTTTCTGCATTCTTTTCAAATGCATATCTAATACTGAAAACCTCAAAATGCCTCCAGGCAGGCTCCAAGTAGAAGAAAGCTCTTGGTGAGGTGACTCATAATAGCAAATATAGGCATTTGGGTGCATTAAATTCACACAACAAGAGACAGACATGGGCATGTCCTACAACTTGGTTTGCTTTCTCTGTGATTTCTGAAACAAAATTCCTTCCAAAAAGATTGCTTACATACACACCAGAAAAGATAAAACATGTAACACGGCTGGCAGACCCACTTCCAAACTAGGAAAAAAGTTGTTTAAGTCTTTCACTCATCTTATGTATAACTTGTTTCTATTATTAAAACAAAGTTACAAATTTTCCTTTGGAAATGTATACCTCAAGATAGAGACATGATATCTCTGGATGTTGAGAAAAGACAGTTTGTATTTCTAGTTTGCATTTTTAGTTTGTATTTCTAATCACTCCCCTCTAAAATTATCTTCCTTTACTTACATAAAAGCAAGTACATTTTAATTGCAATTACGTTACTTTTTTTTTTTTAAAAGGTAAAGGTTAATTCAAATTCATCTCTTTTTTTCCCCATTGTATCACTTTTACTCCTATTAGAGAATTAAAATAATAGAATGAGCAAGAGGGCAGATAGGAGGAAATCTGTCTGTTGAAAGCTAAAAATAATTTGTATTCACAAAAGATAAAAAGCAGTATATTTAAAATGTGGTCTGAATGAGCAAAATCTCTAGTTTCAAATGTTTTAAAAGCAGCTTTAAAAATGCCTGTCTTTTAATCTATTTCTTTAACTCAGCTTTGACCAAAATATAGGTGTTTTCCATTTAAAAATTTCATATATCATGGCTCATATAATTGACAATGGAATAAATGCCAAATAACATAAAGACCTAAAGTATGTTTTCCATGCACGGTAGGAGATTGACTGGACCGAGAGACTAAGAACTAATTTCCAAATATCTCTTACATCTGTGAGATTTCAAGAGAGCTTTTACTTGATTAGGGTTGCAATTCCAAAAATTCATCCAGAAGGTTATGAGTACTAAATTTTAACATAAATAAAATGTATTCAATTTTCAATGCAATAACAATATGATTAAAAGTTTATACCCACATATAGCTATATTTAAATGTCAAGAAATCAAATAGAATACACAAATATTTTTGTGTTAGTGGATTTGTATTTTTATGAGAAACAATTCTCATCAATCTTATCTTGGTATGCTTAGTCCAGAAAATAATAAAGTTTGTAGATACTGTGTTTGTGTATTAAATATTAAGTAACTTGGACAACAGATTGTAAATATACAATCTTAGCATATAATACAAATGATTTGCCAGTACAATTATAACATGTAAGGATAAGTATGTGTCACAAGGTTAAGTAAATCAATATTTACCTTGTGTTTTCACTGGATCTGATATTTGGCTTGGATCACTAATTCCATATGCATTAGCTGCCCTCACAAGGAAGAGGTAAATTGCATTAGGCTTGAGTCCTTTAATGGCAAATGTTTCTGTTTTCACATTCTCTGCTACGGTCTGCCAGCTGCTACCAGAAGCATGGCTAAGGATAGACACACAAGTTAGAACATGCATTTTTAATGGTAAATTAAAAAAAAAAAAAAAAAAAAAAACAACTAGGAGACATTCTCTTCACTCTACCTGAAGGCTTCTATGATATAAGATGTTGGAGTTGCTCCCGAATTCAAATTTGGTTGCCATGATAATGTTACTGTATTTCTGCTGACATCTGTAACTTCAGGTTTTGAGGGGGCACTAGGGATTAAATTTGGGTCAGTGGGTCTTGGAGGTTGGACTGGAACTCCAAATTCTAACAAGCGAGAGAAAGATAAAAGAAAGATGTTTACACAAATACAGATAAGCATATAAATGTAGATGACATATCCATACATAGACCTACTCTGGGACCAGGACATTTAATTCATCAGTTTACCAGTAAGTAAATAATTGTATTTTAAGGTTTCTTTTAAGGCAGAAATACTATCTGATTTACCTTGGACTTCAATGTAAGCACTCCATGTCGCTTCACCACTGGGGGTTGATGCAATGCAGGTGTACCGACCAGTGTCGCCCATCTGAGAAGGCAGACAGAAAATAAATATTTGGAACAATCAAGAGCTCACTGGGCTGGAAAAGCAATTACAGGTTTGTATATGGTCCATGAATATGGATAACTGCGTTAAAATGTGCTAACAAGAAACTTCCTCTTAATTGAATATATTTCTATGGAATGTGAAGGAAAATATTGCATGAAGACAGAAAAAAAATCTTATGTGATTATTCTAATTGTATAATTAACACATAATTTTTAGTTGAATTAATACATTTTTATTATCAGTGTCAGGAACAATAAGTAATTACTAAGGTATATAATTTCAAAGGGTTAATATTTATTGCTAAATTATGTCTTTTATGTTTGATAAGTCACATAATAAGTCTGATAAGGTTTAGTCAGTGACTGTTATTGCTTTTTCTTATTTTATTGAAGACATACCTATATGGATATATGAGATAAACAGATATTTGTAGAAGCAGGATAAGCAAAAAAAAATTTTCTCTTAAAGTATTCAAGTCCTTTTGTTTCTCCCCATTTTTTTTAACCTCTAACTTAAGGCAGTTTAAGGAATATAAAGCCAACTTTAGCTAGAATGAACATTCTATCTTTCTTCTAAAGACTGAATGAAAGAAAACAAACACTGGCCACATGATTAATTTCAAAATCAGCATAAGCATAATAAACCCATATACCTCTGCTTAAGCTAATAACCGTATCTTCAAGTAACATTTGATAAAGCAAGAATGCTGTCATCTTGCTCTGGCAATTGCAACAACAAAGTCACAATAGTTGTCACAAATAAGTTCAACATGTTAACATTTGTGGCACATAAAGTGAACTGGGATGCTGATCCAAAACTCCAAAGGAGCCACCTTCAACAGGCAATAAAGTAATTGAAAGTTATGTTTGTTGCTATCAAGATTATTCTTTCATATGCCTCGGGAACTTGTCTGATCTTGACCTAAAAAGAAAAAGGAAAATCAAAACAAAACAATACAGTCCTGAAATAATAGGCATGGGATGTGATGTCCTGGGGAAGGTAAATCCCTAAATTGTTCCCACAAACCTGTAGGCTTTCCATCATGCAATATTCTGATTTGAAATGTACACTCAGAATGTACATTGCTTTATAGTTTTTGTTTGCATGTATAGTATTCGTACTTGCAAAATGCTGATCCAGTTGCTTACAACAGAAGAACTGTTTAAGTACATTGCACATAAAATGGTACTGGAAAATATCTCGAAAAATACTTTCTGGAATGACTGCATCATACCACTACTATTTATTCTCCCACAAATCCCCATCTACTTTCCTCAGTTGGTTCTCAGGAATCTTTTATTTTCTCCTCCAAATCATCTTAAATTACTTGTTGTGGGCTAAATTATGACTCAAATAATCTCAAATATACACAATGAAATGTCTGCAAAAATAAAGCATCAAATTAAAAAAATATATTAATACTTTTAATTTAGCATTTTATTACATCCAAAATTTGAAATTTCAACACAAATTATTGTAGGCAAAAACAAAGCGGAACAAAACAGGAAGCACAGGGTCTCATTCCAAGTTACCTTAGCATATCTGATCTGCAGCACTCCATTTTCCAACTGTTTGATTCGAGAATCCTGGGTTGAAACAAGGACTCCATCCTTTCTCCACAGAATTGTGGGCAGTGGACTGCCTGTGGCCACACAGCTGAGGACTAAAGTACCATCTACTGCTACAGTCTGATTCACAGGACCCTGTCGAATAACTGGGGGAGGCCGGTCTGCAATAACTGCCAGAAGAAACAGCAGAAAATAGATTTCTACAACTGGAAGCAATTTTCATTCAAGCAATAGCAGTTGCTCTAGGCTTTGAAACAAACTAAAGATAATTAAAGAAGTAATTAAAGTCCGAGACATGCATTAATCAGAATGCATTTACATGATGCACTGATTCCGAATATAAAAATGAGATACAATGTACTCCTTTCAAATGACCAACCCACTGACTGAGTTTGTTGCATTGTCAAGGGACCTATTTAATTTAAGAGCTCAGGAACTAAAGTAGGATTGTGAATGGTGAAGTAGATGTATAGTTGTGAAAACGGAATGCTGTAGTTTTTAAACTTTAAAATTAAAAAAAAAATGCCTTGGTCTAACCAACAGAGCTAGCCATCCATCCATTAAAACAGCGGAATTGGAATGTTCCTAACACAAAGAAATGTTAAATGCTTGAGCTGATGGATACCCCAACTCACACTGTATGCCTGTATCATCACATCACATGTACCCTATAAAACATATACAACAATTACGTACCCATAATAATTAAAAATAAAAATGTTTAAAAAATTAAAAAAAACAAAACACAACCAAAACCCCACTTATACTAAGGAAACTATGAGACAAACTTTAATAAATTAAACAAAGCCAACTTGACATTTCATAACTGTTTTGCATCTAACAGAAAAAAATGATGGTGCCATACCAGCATGTTTGACAATTTTGGAATCAGAAGCGTGCTTTAGATTTTCATAATTTACAAATAAATATGATTGAGGTCCCCGTGGTTTTTTAATCTTATAATTCTTTCTATTAAAATACACATGGGTGAAAATTACCCAACAATAATGAATTCAATTAAAGTGAAAAATTGCTCAAATACATTGTTGGTAGGCTGATCCAAAAAGACAAATCAAGATAATGTCCAAACTTGGCAAATATTAATACTATACTTCCCTATTGAAATTAATAGGAATGGGAAAATACTTCTGTTAATTCTGTTACCTTAAATAATAGTTGTAATATACCATGGACAGTAACAATGGAATACAATTTATTATTCCTATTATTATGTGAAAAATTTAAAAGCTAAAAACTGAGATAAATTCATTTTTTAATGGAAAAATCTAAAAAAATCTGTCATGGAAGTAGGATAAATCCTGCATCAGAGAGATATTCCATCCCCTGACTTAGGCAATTTATGTGATACTCTATAGATATATTTTAATATTAATAATCTAATAAAAAGAAAAAATAAAATTTCATAATTTTTCTTTAATTATTAAGATTTAAAATTCTGTATATTAATTAAAGTTTTAAAAAAAGGACACAGAGAAGATTCTAAGAAGTTGCCTGATTAAAGGAACTAGTTTCCAGAGTAACTAAATTTTGGATGCAATAATTTTCAAAGATAGATGTGTTATGCTCAAAGTTTTATGCACCAGAGATTTTCACAAGACGGAGTCACACTTCAATTTGTTCCTAATTTATCATGCAATAATTATTAGTTTTGTGCATTCAAAAAAACCCAGGAAAGCAATGGAGTGAAGTTAGCAACTATGCCTTTCCATTCTACCCTTCCAATTCTCTTCTATGCCTTACTAGTGTGAAATTTTCTAATACCAGGGGGTATGTTAGAAGGCTGGAGTTTGTAACTTGGCAGGAGTGTTTTAGATACTCCATGGTTGAAAAATGTAGGCCAATGATGTCTTCGCTCAGAATTTTAAAATCTTTTGTACATTATCTGTTGAGGTTGGCTAAAATAAAATTAGAGGTCCCTCCTGATAGGTATGATAAAAAAAAATGAAAGTCTTTTACTGCATTGGGGTTTTATAAGACCACCTGTATTCCCTTGATTATAAGAAAGAAAGAATATGTATTTCCAGACATTAAATAAATTGGTCACAGAATGTTTCTCTATAACTGATTATCATTAAGTCCAGTAAAAGCATGGACACAAATAATATACTATTTGTGGATTTATTCAATTTTCTATATCTTTACGATTCTTTGATATTGCATCATATTTAGCATCATTCCATCTCTCCACTCCATCTCAACCCAGTTGATGCTATTTTTCTGTCATTTATTTCCGCATATTATACAATTTATAGGTAACAAAAGTAAAGTAGAAAAAGGATCAGCTCCATCATCTGCCATATGTCTTTGGGTAAAGTTCCTTAAAGTTTCTAAGCTTCAGTTTTTATCTGTAAAATGAGGATAATAACAGCTCAGGGGATTGCTATGAAGATTTAAATGGAATACTTGACATGAGATTGCTTTGCTAATTGCAAAAGGTTAGACGTGTGTGTGTATATACATATATGTACTATGATATTACCACTTATCTCTTTTGGTAAAAAACTAATATATAAATCAGAGATGAAAGATTTAAAAGTTCATTAATGCAATTCCATATTTTTAGGTTAAAAAATTAAACCTTTTGCTGTTGTCACAGATTAGAATAAAATACTGATGGAATGTTTAAACTTACACATACCAAAGAATATAGTACATTTATGAGACAAATGTCAAATTAAGGTCTAGGATCTTACACTGGAATTGTTAGAATGAATTATCAAATAATAAAAAAGAAAATTTAAGAAACAGAAATGTTTAACAATGTGAGTAAGCACATGGACCACGAAGTCAGAAAGATGCAGCAGAAATGTTCCATGTCTATTCTATGCAATACAGTAGCCAATACCTACAAGTAGCCACTGAACACTTGAGGGTGGGTAGTGTGATTGAGGAAGTAGATGTGTAATTTTATTTAATTTTAATTAATTTAAATTCAAATTTAAATAGCCACATGTGGTATGTAGATATCAAACTGGACAGTGAAGACTTATGTTATAAATCTCAGATCTGGTACTTATTATCAGTGTGATTTGGCTATAGCTCTTCACTATTCACTGCCTCAGTTTCTTTGTCAGTAAAATGAGGTATAGTTAGATTTGAAATTGTTCATGTGTGAAAAGTTCTTAGTACATAATGCCTAGTACTAAGTAAGCCCTGAATAACTGTAGCTTATTATTAAGTATTAGTCTAATAGTAATAGTGGTATTAGTAGTGACAGTATGACAGGTGTAACAGGTGGTGTTACTGTGTTACAGTAAGGCTTATAAAAGTCTACCTATCTTTTCCTCAAATTCAATTAAAGATTTCAAGACTCCCCAAATGATGATATATATCAGAATGTAATATTTTGGCTCCTCACAAATAATAATCATGAAGGCTGTTAATACATATAAATATATTAATGAAATACTTTTAAGTGAAAAAGAACACAAAATAACATAGACATGCTGGTTCGTGCATGAAAAATTTACACATATACCAACAAATATCACAGTTGTAGATCACAATTATCATCCATTTACAAAGTGTTTTCAAACTTCATATCTTGGAAATCTATGAGTTAGGCTGAGAAATATTATTATCACAGGAAACTGAAACTCTGAAAGTGCAAATGACTTGTCCAAATAAAATAGTAACTGGCAATTCTCCCTTTTCTAAATGTAAGATAGCACACTTTGTGCTGTCATCTATAACTTTTATGAGACGAATACAAGTGATTTAAAATTTTACATACCATGTAATAATCATTAAAGTACTTTTTAAATTTTAATAATAAAGAGGAGAAGAATTTTCAATTAAATAGGAGATATGAATTTGTATGTTCCTAAGTCAAATGCGATTAGGGATACATCACAGCTATAGAGAAGCACCATTTCAAAGACAGCTACTATTTAACACTTCTGTGCCTCATGTTTTATTCTGCAATTTCTTTGTTCAGTTTGTAAACAATAAAAAGGTCAAGAAGCTAAAATCATAGTCTCTAGAAAGTATTCGGACTACTAGCCATCGTCTTGACCTAACTTAGTAATGTATAAATATTGATATTGCCAGCACTCACAATAATTGTAGTTTTACCTATGAAGAATGATTATACACTTTTAGGTTGTTTGTATAATATCAATATCAATGAACTCCAAAATAAAGAAACACAACTTATAAAAAGAATACCAAAAGAGCAAATACAAAACTACCTTAATGTCTCTCCCCAAAAGTGGTAGAGTGAATCAGGACATTTAGTGTTGGGAGTGAACTGGCTACTAGGAAGGAATTGAAAATTCACAAATTTAGGATTTGTTTGGTTTTTTAAAAAGTTTAGTAAAAATTCCATGCATGATCTAGTCTTACAGATTAAGCAATCCATGATGTCACGTCAGCTGGCACACAGAAATCTGTGCTTTCAATTCTATGAATAGGAGATACTTCAGAATATTTTAGAGTAGTTTTTGGGGGTCTTTTTCATGTATACCTATATACAAATTGCTTACAAAGTTGCAATCATAAATGTATGTGCACTTCTATGTTCTACTTTTTCTACGTATTGGTTATGCTAATCATAATCGAACTCATTACACGGTGTTCACAATCATGATTTAATAGCTGTAATGTACTTAAGACACTGTAAAAACACTGTAAGTCATTCAAATTTATTGGCATCAGTACATATATATGAATCACAGACAGAAATAAGAATTTGAGCTTTTTTTCCATTTCAGAATATTATGGGGGTACAAATGTTTTGGTTATCTGAATTGCTTTTGTACTGCTTGAGTCAAGTTATAAGTGTGACCCTGATAATGTACACTGTACACATTAGGTATGATTTCACCATCTTCCCCTTCCACCTGCATGATTTCCTTTGAGTTTTATTTTAACTGTGCACATGAGTGTTGAGTGGTTAGTTTTGATTTAATAGTGAGTACATATGGTGTTTGTTTTTCCATTCTTGCAATACCTCACTTAGGAGTATGGTCTCCAATTCGATCCACATTGTTGCAAAAGGTATTAATTCATTTTTTATGGCTGAGTAGTACTCCATGGTATACATATACCACATTTTATTAATCCACTCATGAATTGATGGCTACTTGGGTTGAATCCATATCTTTGTGATTGTGAATTGGGCTCCAATAAACATTCTGGTGCCTTTTTGATAAAAATGACCTTTTTTCCTTTGGGTAAACACCCAGTAGTGGGATTGCTGCATCAAATGGTAGGTCCACCTTAAGTTTTTTGAGGAATCTCCATACTATTTTCCATAGAAGTTGCACTAGTTTGCAGTCCCACCAACAGTGCATAAGTGTTCCTTTCTTTCCACATTTAAGCCAGCATCTATTGTTTTGGGACTTTTTGATAAAAGCCATTCTTAATGGGGTTATGTGATATCTCACTGTGATTTTGATTTACATTTATCTGATCAGTGATGTTGAACATTTTTTTTCATGTTTTTTGGCCAATTAGTCTGTCTTCTTTAGGAAAGCTTCTGTTCATGTCTTTTGCCCACTTTTTAATGGCTTTTTGGATTTTTTCCTTGCTGATTTGCTTGAGTTCTTTGCAGATTCTTGTTATTCGCCCTTTATCAGATTTATGACATGAGAATATTTTATCTCATTCTGTAGGTTTTCTATTTGCTCTGTTGATTGTTCCCTTGGATGTTCAGAAGATTTTTAATTTAATGAAGTCCCATTTATTTATTTTTGTTGTTGCTGTGATTATCCTTGGGACTTTCTTCATAAATTCTTTGCCTAGGCTAATATCTAGAATTTTTCTAACATTTTCTTTTAGAATTTTTATGGTTTCATGTCTTATATTTAAGACTGTTATCCATCTTGCATTAATTTTTGTGAGTGGTGAGAGATATGGATCCTGTTTCAATCTTCTACATGTGGCTATCCAATTTCCCCAGCACCATTTATTGAATGGGAATTCTTTTTCTCTGTATATATTGCTGTCTATTTTGTCGAAGATCAGATGGCAATATGTGGATGCTTTAATATCTGGGTTTTCTTTTCTGTTTCATTCATTGGTATAGGTCTCTATTTTTGTGCTAGTATCATGCTGTTTTGGTTACTATATAGCTTTATAGTATAGTTTAAAGTCTAATGATGTCTCCAGAATTGTTCTTTTTACTTAAGGTTGATTTGGCTATTCAGCTCTTTTCTGGTTCCAAACAGAGAATTGTTTTTTCTAGATATGCAAAAAATGACGTTGGTATTTTGATTGGGATTGCATTAAATCTGTAAATAATTTTGGGTAGTATGGATATTTTAACAATGTTGATTCTGCTGATCCATGACCATGATATGTTTTTCCATTTGTTTACATCATCTACAATTTCCTTCCTCAGTGATTCTTAGTTCTTTGTAGAGATCTTTCACCTCCTTGGTTAAGTATATTCCTAGGTATTTCTTTGTAGCTATTTTGAAAGGTATTGTGTCTTTGGTTTGATTCTCAGCTTGACTGTTATTAGTATATAGGAATGCTATTGATTCGTGTACATTGATTTTGTAACCTGAGACATTACTGAATTTATTTCTTAATTCCAGAAGTCTCTTGGCAGACTCTTTGGTGTTTTCTAGATATAAGATCATTTCATCAGCAAACAGTGATAGTTTGACCTCCTCTTTCCACATTTGGATACCCTCAATTTCCTTTTGTTTGCCTGATTACTCTGGGTAGAAATTCCAGCATGTTGAATAGAAGTGGAGACACTGGGCATCCTTGTCTTGTTCCTGTTCTGAGTGGGAATGCTTTCAACTTTTCTTCATTCAGTATGATGTTGGCTGTAGATATGTTCTATATGGCTTTTATAATTTTGAGTATGTTCCATGTATGTCTATTTTGTTAAGAGTTTTTATCATAAAGTGTGCTGAATTTTGTTGAATACTCTTTTTGCATCTACTGAGATGATCATTGATCTCCCAGATGTTTGTTGAGCTTCTTGTACCTGGATATCTAAATTTCTAGTAAGACTAAGGAAGTTTTCCTCAATTATTCCCTCAGTTTTACAATTATTCCCAAGTTTTACAACCCTTGTGTGTTTTCTTCCTCACCCTCAGGGATGCCCATAATTTGTTTGTTTGTCATCGTTACATAATCCCATATTTCTTATAGGCTTTGTTCCTTCCTTTTAATTCTCTGTTCTTTATCTTTTACTGATTTGTTTAATTTGAAAGTATTGTCTTCAAACTCTGAGAGTCTTTCTTCTGTCTGATCTATTCTATTCTTAGGACTTTCCACTGTGATTTGTGTTTCCTTGAATGCATTTTTCATGTCCAGAATTTCTACTTGTTTCTTTAAATCATTCGATATTCTTAGTGAATTTTTCACTCATTTCCTGAAGTCTGTCTTTCTTTCTTTCTTTCTTTCTTTCTTTCTTTCTTTCTTTCTTTCTTTCTTTCTTTCTTTCTTTCTTTCTTTCCTTTCTTTCTTTCTTTCTTTCTTTTTTTGTGGTGGGTTCTTTGTATTGGTTTTCCATTTTCTCTTGTATTTCATTGGGCTTACTTATAATCCATGTTTGCAATTCTTGATCTGTCATTTCAATATTCTGATTTTGGTTGGTATCCTTTGATAGAGAGCTGGTGTTCCTTTTCCGAGGTGGTCTTTCATGGTGATTCTTCATACTTCCAGAGTTCTTTCACTGATTCCTTTTCATTTGGGGCAGCTATTACTTCATATTTTTGGATTTTCTTTTCTTTAGATAGGGCCTTTTTGCTTCCTCTCACTCATACATGTGAGTTTGTAGCATACATTGGGTAAGAACTTTTGGCTTTGCTTGCGGGTGCTTTGATGGCAATCTAGGTTTTGGGTGGATGCTTTGGTTACAGATATCTTTGGTGTGGCAGTTATCTCAGTTGCTAGTTGTAGGAGTGGCAAGCTATGTAATTGGGCAGGTTTCCTATCTCCCTTTGGTGAGGAAGGATGGAGGTCTTTGAAATCCTATTGCTTTCCCCATTCCTCTGGTAGTCTTAAAAGTATTAATTGTAATGGCATGCCCAGTGTAATCTCTTAGACAGTAGATAGTGCTTGTGGGTGAGAATCAACCACACTCTGTATAATTGAGTCAGTAAATGCTGTAAAGGGCATGCAAATTTACCTCTCTGTAAGTAGGTGGTGCTTGCCAGAAGGAACAAGCTATGATATTGTTTTTAGGGCCTGTGACTGGCTCTATTCCCTCTGGAGAGGCACTCAAATGCTCCAGGTGGTGGGTGGGGCCCTGGAACTTCAAGTGAGTTCTTATTCCTTACCACAGCAGAACTGGGTGGGGAAGTATGGCTGGGTGAAGCTAGGTTGGGTGAGCTTGTCCTCAGGCTCCACAAAAGCTGACAAGGTATCTGTTTCAGCAGGGGTCAAAGGTCTGCTCTCATTTTCTGAGCTAAGCTGCTAGGAAGGGGATGAACTGGTTCCACCTGACCAGAAATTCTGCTTGTGGGGGAATAGCCATCTGAGATTCACAGTCTGGCAATCTGGAGTGGGCCTTGCTCCTCTCTGTCCACCTGTGATCTGCATTTTCCTCCTGGCAATTTGCTGGCTGGCAAAAGCTCAAGTCAGCCAAACTCTCCCATGACTACATTATAGGTTGGGAGGTTCCCTGCCCAGGATCCCAGCTGAGCTGAGAGAGTAGCCCTCTTATGGCGGGAGGCCTCCCACCCCAAGAGCACACTGCAGCTAGGACCCACACTGTACTCTCCCTCCTGATCTGCCTATGTGGGCTCCCTTGCCTCCCAAGACTAATTCACAAATGTTCCCTCTGTGCCTGCATTCAACATGATCAAGACTTGGGAGTACAGGATCTGGCCTGTGGGCTAGTCCCTGGTCCCCCAGGATCAATCCCTGATCATGCCATGGAGAAGCACACTGGCCCTGAGTTGCCCACAGGGTGTCTAAGCAGGTTTGTTGTCTCTCTGCTTTGGGGCATGTACCACTCTGATGAAGTCACAAGGCAAGCAGCACCAGAGTGGGCCAGCAGTAAGAGGAGCTCACAGTCTGAGCACCCCTCACTCCACTGCAGGACTCCAAGAGGTAAGGTCTGAGCCTCACTCTCTGTGGAAGCCTTGGTGTTGTGGCTCAATTTTCTCTCTTGGCAGCCACAGCTGGGGGAGGGGAAGGGGACAAAATGGGTCTGGAAGGAAGAAAGCTAGCACTCTGGTCATGTCTGTCCCTCACTCTGGGAAGCCACTCACCCAGAATGTCCAGGCACTGGAGTCACACAGATCACCCAGCTAACTACTGGACCCCTGTTGCTCCTGTCATCTGGGCCAGAGTTGGGAAATGTCTGTGTGGGAATGAGTAAGACAAAACCTGAGGAGCTGAACGCCTTGGAGAGGACAAATGCACATGGTGGGTAGAGAAACAATATGGTGCCTACTGTCCTAGTTCAGGTCTGTGAAGACAGGAGGCACCCCAGGGGGGCTGGGAGCCTGCTGCCCTGTCTACAAGAAGCTCCAGGTCACTGGCAGCAGCATACTCTGGGCTCGTGTAGGAGCTAGTTGCTCTTCCCTTCCTTCTTTGTTTCATGCTCTCATTCAAAAAATAACTATTTAGCAGGTATCACATGTCTGATCCTGGGTAGATACTAAGGATATATTTGATTTGACTAGACAGACATGCATCCTGCTCTCATGGAACTTAATATCTAATGAAGAATATAGGAAAATGAACAGAGAAGACAAAAAAGTACATGGTGCAATCTATGAGTATATGCCAGAGATGGGGATATAGAACCTATATTTGAAGAATTAGTGAATGTCTTTTAAAGGAAATGGAATTTCAAGTTAGTGGAAACAATATGTGCAGATGTTTTAAGACAAATGAAAAACATGGCAAGTGTTAATTACATTGAGAGCATGTGAGCAACAATGTGTTCAGAGCTGAGCCCATAGGGGTCAGATAATGAATTGTAAAGCACATTAATAAATACAAACTTTATCCTGAGAACACTAGGAAACCCAATAATGAAATCAATATTTTAAAAAAATTCTTCCAGAATTACTTGAAATTCAAAAGTATTTACAAAATTCCTGGCAAATATCATACTTGGTAGTGAAATATTAAATGCTTTCTCCCTGAAGTTAGGATTAAGGAAAAATATGTCCACTATCACTAGTTCCACTCATTATATCAGAGGTCACAGACAATGCAGAACAAGTTAAAGAAATAAAATGTATAAATATTGAGAGGAAGAAGCAAAGCTACCTTTTTTGCACTTGACACATTATGTACATAAAAACTTCAAACTACCTACAAACTATTGAAAATAATGAGTGGATTTAGCAAAGTTTCTAGACACAAGGTTAATATACAAAAGTCAATTGTACAAGTAGTCGCTTGCCTTATACAATTCTAATGAAATTTAAAATGTATATATATAGTCAAAACAAAAATTATAAAATATATTAGATATATATCTACCAACATATATGCAAGACCTCTACCCTGAAAAGAAAATATTATTGAAAGAATTTAAAGAAGACCAAAATAATTAAGGGATATATGTGGGGTATATTCTATATTCCTGAATTAAAAGACTCAGATTGTTAAGATGTTAATTCTCCTAAATTAGTCTAAAATTTAAATAAAATCAAAATTAAAAACTCAGATATTTTTCTTTGTTTAAGGGGTTGGCATTTGTGTGTATCAAATTTTGACAAGTTTATTTTAAAATTCATAAGGCAATGCAAAGGATCTGTAATAACATACCCAAAACAAGAAAAACAAAGTTGGAGACCTACACTACCAGTTTTTAAGGCTTACTATAAAACTATAATAATGAAGACTATATGTATGTGTGTGTGTGTGTGTGTGTATATATATATATATATCACCATAAACAGATAACTGGAACAGGCTAGAAAGACCAGAAATAGACCCACATATGTATATTTACTGGAATTGTAATAAAATGCCACTGTGATTCAGAGGAGAAAGGATGGTCTTTTTAATAAATGATACTATAACAATTAGTTTCCATATGGGGGAAATAAAAATAATTTTGATCCCTAACTCACAACATATACCCAAATTAATTCAAAGTGAATTGAAAATGTGAATATCAGAGATATAAATAATAAAGCTTCTAGAATAAGACATAGAAGAACATCTTCATGGCTTCAAGGTAAGACTAAAAGTAATCATAAAATCAAAAATAATACATTGATCCTCATTAAAATTAATTACTTAATCCTTAAAATCATCACTAAGAGAATGCCAGGAAGAAATATTAATATTTACAATACATAGACTTGTATCTCAAATATATGAGAAAATGAAAAGAAGATAAATTAGTCCACCATATATATGTACACCATAAGGTAAATCAAGATAAATTGATTTCACATGCCAAACAACAGACATGTACAGAAATATTTAGCTTTATTAAAAAAAATCCTAAGCTGGAAACAATCCATTAATAGGAGATTAGATAAATAAATTGCATTCTATTTATTCAATAGACTATGACACAGAAATAAAAAAGAACTACTGTTAAAAACACAGTGAATTTTACTGACACTATTTTGAACCAAAGTTGTCATACATAAAAGATTATCTACTGTCTGAGTTCATTTAGCTAAGTTTCAAGGACAGACAAAACTAATCAATGGTTATCAAAGTCAGAAAAGTGATGATCTCTGTGAGAGAAAGGCTTATCAACTAGAAAGGAGTCAATAGAAGCCTTCTGTGGTCCTGGCAATGTTCCACATGTTGACTTGAGTGGTCATTTCATAAATAAATTTATCAAGCTGTGTTAGTTTACTCTACTTACTTTACAGTGTGTCAATGTATAGAGTCTGGAGGAAAAGAGAGGTCTTGGGAAAAATTTCACAACAATAAGGAAATGTAATTTGGGGGGAAGACAAGAAACAGGCATGAAGTTAGAAGACTGTTCCAGTTTCAGATTACAGCTGACTAGGACTAGATGTTAAAACTGAGATAAAGACAACTTGATGGATTCAAAGGTTACTAAATAGATATAGAGATGAGGAAAAATAAGGACTCAAAGATGACTTCATAGTTTCTCTTTTTTTTTTTTTTTTGAGACACAGTCTTGCTTTGTTGCCCAGGCTAGAGTGAGTGCCGTGGCATCAGCCTAGCTCACAGCAACCTCAAACTCCTGGGCTCAAGCAATCCTGCTGCCTCAGCCTCCTGAGTAGCTGGGACTATAGGCATGCGCCACCATGCCCGGCTAATTTTTTCTATATATATTAGTTGGCCAATTAATTTCTTTCTATTTATAGTAGAGACAGGGTCTCACTCTTGGTCAGGCTGGTTTCAAACTCCTGACCTCGAGCAATCCGCCCACCTTGGGCTCCCAGAGTGCTAGGATTACAGGCGTGAACCACCCCGCCCAGCCCACAGTTTCTAATTAAAGAAGAAACTGCTATTACATTGAATGTTTAAGTCATTATCTGAAGTTTAAAAAAATTAAGCAGAATGAATGGATACAGTAGGCATCTTTTATTCCTGTTTCTCTTCTTTTATCCTGTTCCATTTTTCTCATTGAGAGAGGATGTTTCTTTATAGGCTCTTTCACCTACTTTTTGGAATTGAAAGTAAAAAATAATTCTGATTGCTCCAATGAATTTAGTTTTAGAAACAACAAGCCTCTTACCACTATAACAATTTTAGTTTTATTTTTAATTTGGAAGAATTCTTTACTTGTAAAACTTTTTTGATTACATGCACACACAATAATATATATTATATATATATATATATATACACATGCAAAAATAAAGAAAATACATAAAATATATTTCATGTATTTACATTTTTTAAAATTTTTCTTCTTTGCCAACTTCTCAAATTACCATTACTCTTCATCATATGATTTGGGGATTTTCTCTATTGCTGTGACTTTACAGTATGTTTGGCATTAATTGATCATATTTAAGGGAATTGATACAATAAAATCACATTAAGAAAAACTTATTCATTATAGTAAGTTTTAAGTTGTTAGATTTTGGATTTATAACCAATTCATCTTATTTTCTTAATTTAGAGGCTAGAGAAAAGATGATAATTTACACTAAAAGATTATAAAATAACTTTTAGTTTTCTGAAACATGGAAACATTCCTATGTACATCTAGCTATTCACTATAAACTTCTCTTTGGATAATTGTTATACTCTGATGAATCTGATTTGATGCTAGAAATTTACAGTATATTTAAATTAAAATAAGAATAACTTTGAACTTCTCATGGTATCCACCTTTGGTTTTATACCAAAATAGCTATAAGAAAAGTTATAAAGATGCAAATAATTATATCCACTGGCACTCTCTTTAGATCCTAAGCCAAACTTGTACATTTTAAAATAAAATGCTTTACTTTACCATCTGTAACTTCCAAATATGCTTTTGTGATGATACTTCCAGCAACATTTAAGGTCTGGCAGATATAATAACCAACATCAGATCGCTGGACATTAGTGATAGTGAGGTCACCAGTCTGGGAGACCGAAAATCGGCTGGATGACTGTGGTGGCTGATAGGAGAAAAGCAGATTCTAGAACCCAGAATTTGGAGGAGGGGGGAGAACAAAAGTAAGTTAATTGCTAGGTTTCAATATTTTGGCATATACAAAATACGTTAAAATATATATATTATATATAAGTAAATACATATACATATATATGAACACAAGTTAAATATTCTTTCATCACATACCCACATAATATAGATATGTATGCACATAAATATCTACATATACACAGGGTTTAATAATATAACACCAAATAGAGTCATTTAAGATTTAAATAATTCTAAATATTGATATATATATTTTTATAGTCATCAATTTTCAAACAATACTAGACATATAAGGATATTAGGTCCCATTAGAGTAAAAGCATATTTAACAAAACAAAGATAAAAGCATTGGTTTATATATATATGACTATTAAGAATATAAATACTAAAACTTTTCACATATAAAAAAACTAAAATTTAAGCAAATTCTGACAAATTAAATTCAAGGATACCATTTTGGCATGACAACAAGCATCTCTGTTAACCAGATATTATAAATATTCACTAACTTATACCACACTTTTAACATTTCCATATCTTGTTTCTCCTTTTAAATGGTGAGAATATTTGTTAAGGGTTTTTAAAAAATTTATATATTGAATTTAATCAAAAGACTGCTTGTTAGAGGAAGTGTATATTTCACACAAAATACTACATCATGTCATTGAATTTTATGAAATAAAGAATATCAACTATTTTTTCATAACCAAAAAGTTACTTTTTAAAAAAAGTTTTGGTGCCTTTTAACATATACCATTTTGTAAATGTTTAATTACTGTTGTATATATATTTTTTCCTAATAACAAAATTTTACAAAAAATGAGTGAGTTGAATTATTAATTTAACCCAAAATTCCTTGAAAATTGGTTCTAAAGTTTAAATAAGTTTATTGAATCATCTAAATATTACTCTATTAATATGATCCAGTAGATTTACTATTATTACTACATAGATTTTCTTACATAATGTACAATTATTCCTGCTCTATTTAAATATTTTGTTTTTTCCTGTCTTTAGCTTGTTTTCTGTAAACTTAGTTCTTTGAGGCCAAATGAAATGTGTTAGACTCCACCAAGATACTAGAACACAAATGAGTGTCTATTTACCATAAACAAGGCACTATTTGGCTACCAAAGTGCAAACAAAATCATACTTATAGCCATGATTCAAGCATTACAAGTGATCCATGTAACAAAAAAACATTTGCACCCCACTAATACTTTGAAATTTTAAAAAAGTGACCTTGATGGCATTTCCTAAGAAAAATTATTGAGTGCAGTCAGTTAACTACCTGTTTGTTACTCATAAGAGCACATCAAAAGCAAGACCATGAAACAAAACACCTAAGATTTATTGAAACAAAACACCTAAGATTTATTTAAACAAAAGTAAAAAAGAGGTCAGAAATAACTGTGTTAAAAATGAATAAAATCATCTTTTACAAATATCAGAAACAAGTAAAGTGAAATGTTTTGCAAAAAAGTAAAGTGAAAGTCATTAAGAGATAAAATACATTTTAAACTATTTTAAAATTTCCTGTTTATTAAACGGAAGTCCAATAGTGAACTTAAAGATTGAAAGACTATAAATCTTTATATTCTAATTTCAATGTATTTAGACAATTCTGGTTTATAAAGTGCTTAGAGAGTAGGATTTGATAGCAAATGGTGATCATCTAGGATAGTTTTCAAAGAATTAGAACAGACTGAACTATATTGAATATGATATCTATGTTAAAAGACAATTTCATATAGTTTAATGATTCAGAAGGCTCTTCGTCTTATACTTTAGAGTCTCTGGATGCTTTCAGAGAAATCATACTGTATAATTATCATCTCTGTTTTAAACGTATATAAACTCTTTTAATATGTAATTTCAGATACTTTAATAATAGAAATGATAATTAAATTATGCTGAGAAAAAAGGTGTAGTTTTTTTTAATGTGGCTGAATTAGAAATAAAGGTAAAATTTATGGGATAAAATAAAGACTGTTCTATATCTCACTTTAAGAAATAAAACAATGAAGACAATTTTGTCTTCTATCTCATTGCTGAAATTTTCTGGGTCACACAGAGATTTCTAAGGTTTCTTAATGTGACATCTGTATGACTAAGTAATACATTGACTTTTCTTCTCATATATCTCACACCCACCTTTGCTGATTAAAATATTAGAAAAAGGTTGTACCTGACTCCCCTCTCTCCTCCAGAAAATAGCTGGTTGTGGGTTTCCAGTTGCTTCACATTGAAACGTTACAGTTCGTCCCAAGGCAACAACCTGGTCACGGGGTTTCACAACAAAATGTGGAGGTTCTAAAGGAGATGAAACAAATTACTCTAAATCAAAAGCATGTGGTTATTGTCTTACTTGAGACAATTTCCTGATATTCTAAACACTGCCTTTATTTTATACATATTATGTACAATAGTAATAATGTACCGATTCCATCCTTAATTTGACACTAAATTGTTAAGTACCCATTTATAGAATGAAATAGAGTTGTTTTATGAAGAAGTTTTTATTTCCTGACCTTCTAAGATTAACCTCCATATTAAAAAGAATTCTCGAGCTACAATTTGACCCTTTGTGTCCAAAGTACACCTGAAATTTGTATGAATAAATTATTTTTTCTCATTTAGATCTGCTTAAAGGTGAATGAGCTTTAATCATACACACAAGGACCTCCTGATGTAAGCAGGTCCCAAAATGACTTTAACCCAAAAGCTCCTGAAATGGTACCATGCAAATTATAACCATTTAATATCTTCAGTCCAATTACTTGAATAGAAATGAATTTAAAGCAATAGTGGAGTCAAATGCCTCCTTCATTTACATAGGCAAGGGCATGATCAAACAGAATATATATGGAAATGAGGGCAAATTTGAAACATCTGCTCATCCTGACATTATAAATACTGCCAGCTTTGTCCAAACTGTTTGATTTATACAGACTTAAATGGCCATTTCACCCAGCAATAAATAGAGTGTCAGAAAATTGTGTCAGTTACATTGAGTGCAATGGCAGCTGAAAACATTAGGTGTGCTGATGGAGTCATCCCTGAAAAAAAAGAGGCTTGTTTTTGGGCTGCGACGTGTGCTTGGAAAAATGTACACTGAACTTAAGTCTTTTTACCTAATGTTTACGTGGTACAAATTCATTTCTTATCAGCTGTTGAAACACCTAATTATTCTCTTCTCTTGTCTCAGTTCAAATTGAAGTAAAAGAATGTTTCAAGCCAGACATTTTAACAGTTTATAAAGGACAGTGTTCTTCTACTCCATTTTTAAGACTTTTTCATTAATTCTAACCCTTTGTTTCAAAGCATTTTCAGTTATTCATATCAGTCACTCAGGGTAACTCCTTAAAGAGAATATGAATCAAAAATTATATTCAGATTATGTCTACAAATATCACTACTCTGCTCACAAGAATATGGGATTTCTTTGTTAAAGAAGGTCAGTATTTGAAAAGATACTTTTCTCTTGGTTAAGATTTTCTGGTCAAACATATTAAATATATATGCATACTATATATCACATAATATATAAACGTATAGATTTTTATAAATTTATAAATTTTAATAAAAATACCTGAAATGTACTTTAATCCAGGTACTTGAATATATAGGTCATAAAGGAACATTAAAGGTTTTTTAATATGTACATTAGTTACATATATAACTATATATAAACCTATTATACACACACACACACACACACACACACACATACATAAAACCTATAAAACCTCTTAAGAAGTATACATAAAATGAATTGTGGATGATTGCTTGGTGGCAAAACCAAAGAAAGTAATTAGATCTCCTAACTTCCAGATTAGTATTCTTTCTTCTATACCCTTTTTTTTTTTTTTAAATTGAGGTTTAGTAGAAATTATACCATTTGACTACAAAATTATAGGAGACCTGAAAAATCAGGTCAAATGCTTTCAAATGTGCTCTAACTTATAGGGAAGAAAATACGAAGTTAGGAAATATAGTTTAAGTTTAATTTGGTAACGCTGGAGTTCTAGGTTATAATTTTTTTTAGAAAAACTGTGATTGTAATTGAGTGGCTTACTCATGAATTTAGCAAACACTATCATTACCCAGGTATAATAATAGTCATGTCCATCATTGCTTGGGATTTTCCTCCAGTACAAATGCATACAGAAGCATTCTATTCTTTAAGGGTTGGAATAATTTTGATGTAGAAATCAGACCAAGAATTTGAAAGGATTGACTTGATAATAAACTAAATCCAGACTAGAGTTTGGTTTGTTTCAATGAAAGAAATCCAAATGATTAATTAGATAAGTGGGAGAATATGACTTTCCAATATGCAGGGAATTTGAGTAGGAAAATATAAATGTTCAAACAACTTAGTCAAGTAAAAACTTCGGGTGGTCTCTTTCCTAAATCTCAGAAGCATGTCTAAGAATGCATGCCAGAATCTATGTTTCTTTTATAAAGTGCCAGTTCTCCTTAAACCTCAAAGACTTATTGGGAACAAGGAATACAAACCCTTATGCTAACTACATTTATCCTGAAGCAATCCTTCCACACAGGATATTTGTCTGGAAATGAATTTGCTGTATTTTGTAGGCATATTTTCAAGCCAAAATCAACAGTGACATCAGCCACAAGATATGTCTTAGAAATATAAGTTTAAAAAATCCCCTTGAACATGTATGTTAAATATCAGATGTAGATATATCTCGAAGAAAAAAATTTTAATGGAATAAATATGCTTCTATCAATCGATCATCATTACATATCTATTGTGATGAAAAAGGCCATTAATCATATGTACCTACTTTATGTTTATAATGAAATATTGAAATTTTTTGAAGCTACATATTAAACTTGGTATTATCAAAAATATATAACCATGTTACCAATATTATTCATATTCAGTATTGAAAATTTGGAAAATTGGATAAAGAGTAAAAAAAAGAAAAGCTATCCATAAGTCTACCATGCAAATTGGATCACATACATTAAAATATTCTTCTATAAAATAATTTTAATGATAGTTTAATAATCAATATACAAATTATCTTAAATTATTGAACCAATCTCGATTGTATTAACTGCTTATAGATTATTTCTAATTATCATTATTAAAAACAATGGTAAAGTTAATATCTTTGTCACAAGTATATTCAAGATTATTTCCAGAGGTAGAATTACAGGGTCTGAAAATACGCAAAGATTTAGATATTAGCAAGTATAGTTAAATTGTGCTCAGGGAATATTTATTAATTAACTGATACTTTCACTAGTGGCACACAAATTGCCTTTTCTCCCAAACCTCACAAATACTGAGCACTAACACCTCTGCTGAACTAAGAATAGTCTCCTCTTAACATTTTTTTTTTCTCTTTAAGTAAATGAGTATGGCAGAAACATTTTTATATTAGTGAAGTCGAACATGTTTCTTCACCTTACCTTGTCATTTATATACTATTTGTTGTGGATATTATGTTCTTGGGTTTATGTTTTCCTTTTGATTTCTAAGAACTATTGATAGGCTAAAATTTTGGCATTTCTCGTACATGTTATAAATATATTTTCCATTTGTTAATAGTCTTTCTAAATTTGTTTAGGCATTTTTGTTATTGTATTAATAAAATTACATAATTTAGATTATTTAATATATAATAAATTATATAAATAGTCAACTCAATTTACTTTTATGCTTAAATTTAATCATCTATATTTTCATATGGTATCATATAGTAAGCTATTTTTTGAAATAGTCAGTTATTGCATCATAATTATTGAACAATCCATCCTATCTATATTAATATGAAATTTCGGTTTTATAATATTTGTATAACTTTTAAAATTAAAGAATAGCAAGAGAGATTCTTTTAGCATATTCATGTAAAATTCTCTATTAATGGTATTTTAGCAGAGAACGATGGGACCTTCCCCTAAGGTAAATTCTTAGAAACCTGATGGCTCATTATTTATATGGGAACAAATGTTTTTCAAAACAAATTTTGATAAACTTTGGACATATCATGTGGTTATTTCTTACACAGAATGAAATGAATCTGAACATAGAAATGAAAATGAATGCAAACATTCATAAGTGTGAGGCTATCAACCAACAGAATTTTTAAAAACTATTATTGAAAAATAGTTCTAAAAACTCAGATAGACATGAATTTGTAAACATATTTTGAACCAAAAAGAACCCCAATCATTCTCTCAGCACATATTTTTGCTTACTCTTATGACATGTAAATTAAAATAGTATTTAACCAAGATACTATAATTTATGTTATTATTTATTTCAGGAAAGAAGAACAGGATGCAGATCATATATCATTTAACAAGACATAAAGTTAGCAACCCCATTACCTTCACTCTTTGTCACAGTTACCCATACTTCCTGCAGACTTTATTCTGTGCAGTCTGTCTTTGTGGCCAATGACAAGTAAAACATGGAGGCTGATTGGTTGAAGGACATGGAAGGGTATGGATGGAAAGGGGAAGAGAAGTTCCAGTCACAGTGACACGGTGATTAGAAGATGGCCAATAAAATGTCAACTTACCAGACCCAACTAAAACAAAACAAAAAAGAAAACATGGAATAAATTAAAATAAGGAAACAGAAAATGAAATAGAAAAAGTAATAAGATTTGACTCAACAATGATCTTTCTTTTAACATGAAGAACACATTATTATTTGGATATATGGCTCACACTACCCATGAATGAATATTTGTTAGCATTTTAAGTATAATCATGAATAATTTAAGAAAAATAAAAATGAATCTTAAAATCTCTACTATGATAAAATGGTAGAACTACAATGGATGATAGCTATATAATTATAAAACATTTTTCAATGACTTCACATTTTGCTACCAGATGACAGGTTAGATACCTACATAAGTAATGGGGTTAAAAACACTATAAATCTTAACTACAAAGACTACATAGAAATCAAAATAAGCATCTTAATTAACAATAAAAAAGTGTTAAATCTCATAACTCCATCATCAGTTTAACTTTTAAAAGGTTTCTGCTGCCAATGATATTCTATTAGACCCATGCTTCTCATACATTGATAAGCTTATGAATCACCCTAGATCTGGTTAAAACACAGATTTTATAGGTCAAGGGTATGACCTCAGATTTTGCATTTCTGACAAGCACCCAGGTGCTGCTGGTTCATGACCATAAGTTGAGTAGGAAGGCTATGAAAAGGTGTAGCATTTAAATTTTTGCATGTTTTTATTTGAAAAGATGCACAGAAAAGTGTGAATATATTATGAGAATAGAGAAAATTTTATAACCCTATCTATATGTCATAATCATAGTACCTGTTTTCAGTGCTGAAACATTGGTAATTTTAATATAAAAAGCTTATGTGATATACATTTAAAGTACTGGAAAACAATTATTTATTTTAGAAGCAAATATAATTACTATTACACTAGAAACCCACAACACATTTTACTCAAATAAATAACTCCCATATATCTTTCAGCAAGTCAAAATTGATTAGACTTGATACCCACTCCTATAGATTAAATAAATGCTAAAGACTGTTCCTGGTACAGTTATAAATTAGAGAGAAAAGTTCTCTTGCATATTTTGCCATACATGCAAAATTTAAAGATAATTAAAAAAACACATTTTAACTCACATGGTCCCTTCAACATGAGTAAAATAATTTGCCTTTAGTTTTCATTTTACAAAAAAAAATTAAGAATGATTTCCACTCACTCAAGTTATGAAATTAAAAAAGAAAACCTCTAATTTACGAAGATGTAATGCTTATTATAGCATCACCAGCTCTGCTATCCAGACTCAAAAACACAGAGTGGATAGTAGGTAGTTACATTTCTTGGTACCTTAAAGATGATCTCTTTTAAATCATAAGAAGAAATATTTAGGAACTACAAAAGAGATAACCTGAAAAACTGTAGCAATAGAATTTTGCTTTGAAACAACAAAAAGTTGTGGAATTGTTGTTTAGATTAATCTGTGAAAATAAATTTGATCTTATGAGATGGAAGCAGTTAAAATAAAGCCTTATTTAAAGCCAGGAGAGTATAGGAATGATTCCTAAATATTTTCATGTATTTTCAGTAATTTAAAATTCCTTAAATATTTCAAAAATATGCAATATATTAAAAACAAGAAAATCACTGGGAAGCAGCAGATTTAAAATTTTAAAAACATCCTTTTCTTGATTATAGTTTTATCATGCCATAGGAGTAGAATCTTTTTTATCAATTAAAATCCAATATGTTTAAGAACTTCAGGCTAATGGATTTGCATATCACATGGCTGATAAATGATAATTGAAAAAATATCTTATAGTCCTTTAAGGACCTTAAAAATTATCTAAGAACATCATCTAAGATAGAAGCTCCTAAAACATCTGAGGTTTTTGAGAAGACTACATCTTGAATGATCATCCAAACTTTTAACAACCATGATTATCAGGAAAGATTCCTCTTATCTAAATGAAAATATGTTTGTTCACAACTTAAACCCCGCCTTTTATTTGTTCTAGTGTCACTAAGCAAATAAAAACCAGTAATATCATACACATAAAATCTTTTTACTTGCTTAAAGAAAATTTCCATTCCTAACTTTCTCTGCTAAAGAACAAATTATAGAAATTTCTTTAAGTTTTTCCCATATTTCCCCTTTCCCTACATTTCTTCAGCTTTAAAAGTCAAGAGCAACTCTATCCCAAGCACTTTTCCTTGCTACAAAGAGGAAAAGCCTGTCTCTGTGTCTCATAAAACCATAAAACTATAAAATGTTGCTGGAAGTGACCTTAGAACTTATCAGTGTAACCTTTTGCACAAGAAAACAGAGAAACTAAATAGTTAAATAACTTTCTCAGGGTCACAGACGGTTAACCAAAGACTGGCTTCCAAGCCTCCTGACTAAATCCAGGTCTCTGTACAAATTTTCTATGGTTAATCACTTAGTGGAGAGCTATAAGCAACAGGATACAAAGTATATTTGATTTTACATTTAAATTATCATAAACAGTTGTGTAATCTAAAATCATTACTAACAAAATCATTACTATATACATATATGAAAATAATTTAAAGAATTCTTAAAGATTCTTCTTATAAATCTTTTAAGGCTATTTAGCTATAGTTTTAAAAAGGTATGAAAACTAACAGGTGACAACAAAGCAGACTTAAAGCTGTTGGAAGTTTAATTGTTGCAATAAAGAGTGCTGCAATCATTTTTTAAGGGTGAACCAATTTTTATCATTTCATCACTTGAAATCATTAAAATATGTACAAAATACTCATCATTTTGAAACATGAAAACAATGTATTTTGACAATACTTTTTACAGTAAATACAGCAAGTAGGAAGATAAAACAGCTTTTATAAGTGAATATATTTTTAAGAGATTTTCTATTTTATTTAGTTAACATAGCAACATTAGCAGTATCTCCAGTGACAGCTCTAAATTTTTTTTTATATTGGAGAAATTTTGGAAAGGCATGAGGAATGAGAAAACTTGACATGAGGCTGAGTTTGTACAGAAAGCAACTGTTTTTACCAGTTTATATTTTGGGTGGATGAAGGGGAATGATGCAAAGTTTAAAAAAAAACATACATATATATATATATATATGTATATATATATACATTGTGGTTTTTTTTTGTTTTTTTTTTTTTTGAGACAGAGTCTCACTTTGTTGCCCAGGCTAGAGTGAGTGCCGTGGCATCAGCCTAGCTCACAGCAACCTCAATCTCCTGGGCTCAAGTGATCCTACTGCTTCAGCCTTCTGAGTAGCTGAGACTACAGGCATGTGCCACCATGCTCAGCTAATTTTTTCTCTATATATTTTTAGTTGGTCAATTAATTTCTTTCTATTTTTATAGAGACGGGGTCTCACTCAGGCTGGTTTCAAACTCCTGACCTAGAGCAATCCGCCCACCTCGGCCTCCCAGAGTGCTAGGATTATAGGCATAAGCCACTAAAATATATACTTTATATATATATATATATATACACACACATGCATATAATACATATAAATTTCAGAATTATAAAACTTCCTGGTGCCTTTTGAGTCTAAAAGATAAAAAGGACAGATGTCTTTAAAAATATAGGAAGGTATAAAAAATTACATAATTGACAAATAGTTTTTTAAAAGAAAAATTGTTTAAAAATGTTTTAGAATTTAGCCTCTCTCTCTCTCTTTCTCTCTCACTCACACACATACACACACACACACACACACACACACACAAACAGCCACTATCACTTAGGAAAAAAGATATCCTTCCTTTTTGGAATGTGACATCAAAGTCCTCCAGATTATTTATTCATTTTAAAATCTTCTGCATTCTAAGAGTGTACATTGCTCAGACAATAGTCTTTGAGTATAAATAAGATAAGAAGCTAAGAGAGAAAGGAAGAGGAAGGAAGGAAGGAAGGAAGGAAGGAAGGAAGGAAGGAAGGAAGGAAGGAAGGAAGGAAGGAAGGAAGGAAGGAAGGAAAGAAGGGAGGAAGGAAGGGAGGGAGGGAGGGAGAGTGGGAGGGAGAAAGAAGATTCCTTTTATTTCTTTTGTCTGCTTGTCACATTCAGGAAACATGCATGAGTCAGAAGAACAATAAATGTTTGAAAAAAAAAAAAACTATATGGAAGCTGGAGGAAAAGCCTTTGTTGGTCTAAAGAAAATAAGTTAGCTGAACAGACACTTAAGAAGTCTTCAGATTGGGTCTAATAAATACAGAGACTAGCCAATCTTGATAACTACTTAGGCCAGAAGAGAAGATGATAATGGGCCTAAATAATAGCATGAACAGCTTAAATTGTAGAAAAGAAGCAGTTAACAGTAAAGGTCACTGAACCATGAATTGGTTGCCAACTGTGATGTCCTCATAGGTCTTTAAAAATGGGATTTATTTCCTTTTGGCCACAACAGTTTAGATATAAGCCTGTTTGGCAAAGGAAGAGAGAAGTTGAATCTTAAAGTGCTTTCTCTACCATAATTTTAAGACTATGTACATTCAGAGGCATTTAATATTTACAAAATGTAAAGACAGAATGCCACAGTATTTCTGTTTAAAATAATTTAAGTATTCTAAACTTCTAGAATGACTCTATAGATGTTTAGTTAAACAAATTTATCTGTGATAGAACCAATCTGTTAACAAATATCAGAGAAAAGTAGCTTTCTTGATGGGCTAAAATGAAATTATTTTGACTATGAAATCTTTATGCTAATTCACAGATATTAGTTTTCATTGTAAGTAGCTAATTTCTAATGAATTCTTAAATTGATGTGATTTTTTTATTCTCATCTATAATGCCTTTTGAATGTAGAGCCCAATTAACAAATCTGACAGACTAGAATTGTAAATGCTGCATTCCAGAAGAATATGAATGGAGTGAGTTACAAATTTTTTTGGAATAAATACATTTTTATCATTTTTCTTAACACAGAGAAAAAATTAAATTCTCAAGTAGCAAAGCAACCTATATTTGAACTGACAAAACCCAGTCACTAGTATGCTGGAAAAATTATATGCATAGATACTCATGAATGATAATATCTCTAACATTTAAAAAACTCTTAGGATATTTTAATACTAGGTTTGATTTCTTTTTGGGAAAAAGACTGAGTTTAACATAAAAGCCTGTCATTATGTCTTTCAATTTTTCAGACGTAAAGATAGGGAGATGGGGGCGGGGGTGCATTTTTAGAATATACTTAACGGATACATAAAATACTATGAACTTTTGGCCTCCACTCAAATATCTCACATTATTCTGTAGAACAATGATTCTGAAGACAATTTTGGTTGCTACAACTGGAGTAGGGAGGAAGGTGGAAGGAGGGAGCTACTGGCATCTAGTAGACAGAGGCCAGGGATACTGACAAACATCCTACAATACACAAGACAGCCCACTAAGGCAAAAAATGAACTGGCCCAAAATGTCAATAGTGCCAGGACTGAGAAATTTTGCTGTAGATTATCTATTCAATTTAAAGCTTAACAGAATATTAACAAATATTAATCCCCCCAATATATACGAAGTACTAATACCTTGCACAATGCCTGACATATTGTAGGAACACAGAAAAGGTTAGTACCCTTCCTCCTTTTCTTACTGTTTTAAAAATGTCCCAATTTTACCCAAAAGCACAGTTATTAAATGTTGCTATTTACCTATTCGCCTAATAATGAATCCAAGATTCAAATATTCCTACCAAGCAGTCTGTGACACTGTGTATGCCACCACACGCAGGTGATCTCAAGATCATAATTTTGATGGTGATATTTTCTAGGTCAGTTTAGGGAATAGTCAGAAACCTAGATCTTTCCTCTTCCTCCTCCTTAAAATACACAATACACTACCAAATTTCATAGCTTTTATTAATATTCTGTAACTATTTCTCCATTCCATCCACCTCTTTCATCTCTATTGCCATCACTCTGTTCCAAGATATCCAACAGTGCTCACCTGAGCTACTATCTTGCTTTATGCCATTTTGTATCTCACAATGAAGCCAGTTTATTACAATAAAACTAATCTGATTATAGTATATTTTTGCTTAAACTCCTTCAATATGGTCCCATTGCTCTTAAAATAGAGAGTTAAATCCTTAACATGGCCTTGCTGTTTAATACTTAAAATCTTTTCTTACCACCTCTTCTCTTCTATCTCCCTAGCTTAGCCCCATCAGTCATTTTTTGGTCCTTTAGTACACCATGCACCATCTTATCTCCACTTCTATTTATGCTGTACTCCAGGATCTTCCTTCACCTATTTAATTCCTACACACTCTTTAGATCTCAGCAAAAAAAAAAAAATACTTCTACAAGAAGCTACCTCTAGAAACCAAATCATATCAGAATGCTACATATTCTCAGAGCAACCTTTACTTTCCTCGTAGAGGACTTGTTATAGTTTAAAATTGTACATTTGTGTGATTATTTTATAAATGCCTGTCTACCAAACTAGCCTGCATGTTCCATGACAGCAATTATTTTAACCATTTTATTTGTCATTATTTCTCTAGAACTTATCAAGGTAAAGATGTTAGTCATATTGAAAGGTTGAATAAATGACAGTGATGTTCCTATAGCTCAGTTGAAAGCACTTGCTTCTATAACTTTATGTATCCATCTTGCATATTCTACTGATACTGTAGACATTGGTATATCTCTCTCTTCTTCACTAGGCTATAATAAGCTCTGTAAAGACAGGATCCATGTCTTATACATCTGTGCATTCTTCATAGTACCCACCATACAGTTTTGTAATTAGAAAGTAGGCAAAAATCTGTTTATTTGAAAACTGGATTGCCTGTTTCTAAATGGTATATTTCATGGAGACTCTAGAGTTTAGGCACATGATGGTATAATGATAACATTACTCAACTGAAAGTTAAACAACTTTGGATCAATATCCTCTCCAAAAGTAATCAAGTCTGTGATCCTGCATAAATTACATTAACTTCCTACATCTCAGTTTAATAACAAAAAGTCACTAATGTTAGGTAACCCTGTGTCATATCATATATTAGAAACCTCCTCAGCAACTCTGTAACAAAGAATTCAATGACCTGGTTTTGCAAAGGGAGGAAATCAAAAATGAAGTAACTCTCTTAAAGCCATCTGTCAGGCCCCTGCCCAGAAGATGGTGGATGAGAAACACCGCCAGACAGAGTGTCTCTGCAGAAAAGACAGATTCTAGCAGAAATTAGAAGAAAGAAGCAAGAAGACAAGCCTACATCGGATGAGGGGTGGAAGGAGGAGTACCTGAGACCACGGGAGACTCCACGGGAGGAGGTTGTGGAGGAGAACTGGAAGCTGGGACCCCCAGAGCAACCCGGAGACCAGCAGGAAGGGTAGGTGGATCTGCCATTTCCCCTCCCCTGTATCCCGGACTGCTGGTGGGCTCCCCAGCAAGCGGAGAGACCTGTGGACACCAGCCCAGCGACGACCACCGCCAGTGAGCGGTAAGCCAGGAGTGGACGTGGCACCAGGCTCCCAACTCCCTCGGGGCACCTCTGTGTGCACAGACCCGAGTCGCGTGGCAGACACCATATTGTCTCCTCCTCCCCTGCCGAAACCATACCCGTGGCTGCCCAGAGAGACAGAGAGACAATATAGTCACCAGCTGGAGGCACCTACAGGGAAAGGGACCTTCCCTTTTGGGGCCCTACAGCTGACTAAGGGGAACTCAGACTGTGAGCTCTCTACCCATCAGCCCTCCCAGATGCTGCTGGCATGGTGATCCCAGGAGAACGGGGCAGAACCTGAGGTTGAGAGACATAGACCCAGCTTGGGCTCCCTGTGGGTGAATTGGGACAGGCACGCGTCTCCCTGGTGGGGACAAAGTTTGAACTCTGGGACCCAGAGGTCAGACCTGCAGACCACATCCCGTGCACCGAGGCCTCGCATTGCCCGGGGCACAGAAGGGATATACGTGAACAGCCTGCTGAGGTGTGTGTGCCTTCAGGGGCAGATCAGCGTCCTAGAGGGCAACCCTCCCCCCAAAGGGAGGCCATGCGCCCAGCCCAGGTGGCGTTCCTGCGCAGGGAAACTCCCTGCCGGCATCACAGCCAGGGGAGGCCTGGTGGTGTGTGGTCTGGCCTGCTGACAGAGGCCTAGGAGTAGCCGTGGACTTGGGGACAGTGGAAAGAGGCCAGGCCCGCTCCAGACTGCGGGTCTCAGACAGCCCCACCCCCACACGCAGACTCTCTGACTGAGCGTGGCCATTCCAGCCCCTCCCTGTCAGCTTTGCCTGGAAGCAGAGAACAGAACTTTGACCCCTGCTGACGACAGTGGTGGTGCCTGAGGGTGGGCTTACCCAACTCAGCTCCGCCCAGACTCTCTCCTAGACCAGCCATCACTGAGGGGGAGAAAAGGACACACCTGGAAGTCCCAGGGCCCCACCCACCACCTGAGGCACTAGAGTTCTCTCTTCAGGAACAAGAGCTGATAACAGGACACAAAAACAAAAGCATAGCCTGTTCCTCCAAGCAAGCGCCACCTACTGACAGGGAGAGCATCCTGCACACCATTTTCATGACACCTACTGACTCATTATACAGGGAGTGGTCGAATCTCACCCACAGACACCACCTACTGGCTCAGAAACTAAACAAGGCGTGTGAATACCCAAACATAAACCTAAAGAAAAGAAACAACAACTGATCAACATGGGAAGAAATCATCGAAGGAACTCAGGAAATATGAAGAACCAATCGGAAAACACACACCGAAAGAGGAGCCCCAGCCCCCTAGAAATGGACACCAACCAAAATCAGGCAACCAAAATGACAGAGGAGGAATTTTGTATGTAGATCATAAGAACACTCACTGGCCTGCAAGAACAACTCAATAACCAGCACAAAGAAACCACAAAAAGCCTCCAGGATCTAGAAAAAAAGTTCACTAAAGAAATAGACACAATGAAGGAAAGTTTAACCAAACTCCTGGAAATGAAAAATCAATTCAGGGAACCACAAAATACAGTGGAAAGTCTCAAGAACAGGGTAGATCAAACAGAAGAAAGAATCTCAGAGATTGAAGATAACAACCTCCAATTAAATAAATCAGTCACAGAAATAGAGCAGAGAAACAAGAGAAAAGAGCAAAGCCTACAAGAGCTGTGGGATTATGTGAAGAAACCTAATGTGAGGGTCATAGGATTACCAGAAGGGGAAGAAGACAAGGCTCACGGGTTGGACAAGCTATTTGAAGATATAATAGAGGAAAATTTCCCAGGCCTTATTCAAAATCTCAATATACAAGTTCAAGAAGCTCAGAGGACCCCTGGGAGATTCAATGCAAATAGGAAGACGTCACGACATGCAGTCATCAGACTGACCAAAATATCAACTAAAGAGGCCCTTCGAAGAGCTGTAAGACGAAAGAAGCAAGTAACTTACAAGGGAAAGCCAATTCGAATAACATCAGACTCCTCTAATGAGACTTTACAAGCAAGGAGAGACTGGGGCCCCATTCTCACTCTTCTGAAACAAAACAATGCCCAGCCTAGAATCTTATTCCCTGCAAAGATAAGCTTCATATATGAGGGAGCAATAAAGACATTCTCAGACAACCAAAGGCTCAGAGAATTCACCAAGACAAGACCAGCCCTACAAGAAGTACTCAAAACAGCATTATGCACGGAACACCATAATAATAACCCATGAATATAAAAAACCCAAAGATTAAAGGCCAGATACTACAATGGCTCAAGACGGAAATCATAGGAACAACATCCAACCCAACAGAATGAACAGTATTCTACCTCACCTATCAGTTCTCTCAATAAATGTGAATGGCTTAAACTCTCCACTCAAGAGACATAGGCTGGCTGAATGGATAAGAAAATACAGGCCAAGTATATGCTGTCTTCAGGAAACACATCTAACCTGCAAGGATGCATATAGACTAAAAATAAAAGGTGGAGATCAGTATTCCAAGCAAGTGGAAGCCAAAAGAAGGCTGGTGTGGCAATTCTAATTTCAGACGATTTAGTTTTCAAACCAACAAACGTAGTGAAAGACAAAGAGGGTCATTATATAATGGTGAAGGGCACAGTTCAACAAGAAGAGATAACAATTTTAAATATATATGCACCCAACTTAGGTGCACCCAGATTCATAAAGCAAACCTTACTGGAGCTAAGCAAATGGATTAATAGCAACTCCATAATCACCGGAGATTTCAACACCCTACTGATGGCACAAGACAGATCCGCCAAACAGATAATTACTAAAGAAATAATGAAATTAAACAAAACTCTAGAACAATTGGGTCTGACTGACATTTACAGAACATTCTACCCAAAATCCACTGAATATACGTTCTTCTCATCAGCACACGGGACATTCTCTAAGATTGACCATATCCTAGGACACAAAGTAAACCTCATGAAATTTAAAAAAATAGAAATCATACCATGTATCTTCTCAGATCACAGTGGAATAAAAGTAGAAATCAACCGTAACAGAAACTCACATTTCTACACAAAAACGTGGAAATTAAACAACCTCCTACTAAGTGATTACTTCATAAATGAAGAAATCAAGATGGAAATAAAAAAGTTCTATGAAGAAAATGTCAATGGAGAGACAAGTTATCAAATCCTCTGGGACACAGCCAAAGCAGTTCTGAGAGGAAAGTTTATCTCCATAAATGCCTATAACCAAAAGTCAAAAAGATCACAAATAGACAATCTAATGAAACGACTCAAAGAGCTGGAAAAAGAAGAACAGACCAGCCCCAAACCCAGCAGAAGAAGTGAAATCAACAAGATCAAAACAGAACTAAATGAAATTGAAAACAGGGAAGCTATTCAGGAGATTAATAAAACAAAAAGTTGGGTCTTTGAAAAAATTAACAAAATCGACACACCACTGGCTAAGCTAACGAAAAGCAGAAAGGAGAAATCTCTAATAAGCTCCATCAGGAACAAAAAACGAACTATCACAACTGATCCCAAAGAGATACAAGATATAATTTATGAGTACTACAAAAATCTTTATTCACACAAATTGGAAAATGTGGAGGAAATGGACAAATTTCTAGAAACACACAGCCTCCCTAGGCTCAACCAGGAAGAAATAGATTCCCTGAACAGACCAATCTCAACAGCTGAAATAGAAACAGCAATTAAAAATCTCCCTAAAAAGAAAAGTCCCGGTCCAGATGGCTTCACACCCGAATTTTACCACACTTACAAAGAAGAACTAGTACCTATCTTGCAGAAACTATTCCACAACATCGAGAAGAACGGAAACCTCCCCGACACCTTTTATGAAGTGAATATTACTCTGATACCAAAACCAGGAAAGGATGCAACAAAAAAAGAAAACTACAGACCAATATCCCTAATGAATATAGA